>PITA01003263.1:0-142824 GCA_004023965.1 Spilogale gracilis
GTCCTGAAAGGGAGAGTAATGAAAGAAAGTCATGCTCGTTTAGTTATATCATCTCAAAATTTAAAAAAATTACTAAGTGAAAAACTACCTATGTGTATATTTGAAGCTCTTAACACACAACATAGCTGAATAGACCTCGGCTGTGATTATTATCTCTTCATATAATCTTTTCAATGTGCAGATAAGAATGCCGGGTCCCTGAATAGTGGTTCGCTCCATATCATACAAGAGAGTCACTTTTAGGGAAGCTCTATTTCCACTAAATCATGATTAAGAAAGATAAGTCTAGACTGTTTAGAACGGCCTTCCCAGAGTTCTACAGGAATTGCGTTAGTGGTCTTGCATACAAATGGCTTAAAAATAGAGGTAGAATTTAAATGGAAATGGAAAAGACAACAACCAGGCTTCTGCTCAGGCCAAATTCTAACCCCCAGTATCTACTTCGGCAAAAGTAGTTATTAACATGTTTTACTTAAGGTGTTAAGCAGCTTGGGTTTGAATTCTAGCTCTACTATTTAGAGGCTGTGAAACTTCTAATTTACTGAACAATTTCCTCATCTTTAAAATAGAATGTACCTCATACAGATATGAGGATTAAATTATTTAATATCTAAAAACAGATTTAAAAAGAGTTTGGCATAAAGTAAGCACTCCATAAATGATAGCTATAATTATTATTTGCCTTTAGTAATCCCAGAGTCTAGCTTAGACTTTGCTCATTGGATATGGCATTAAACTGCCTCAATTATTTTGAGTCATACTTAGCTCAGCATCACAGGTTCTTAGAGACTTTAGAATACTATGAAAGTAAATTCAGTTGAATAAGATATACATTTTTCTGTTCCTTATCCTGAAACCTTGCTATTATGAAATTGAAGGAAATAAGAAAGTATTAAAAAGTATACAAGATTTTTAAATGAGGACGATGATAAAAAGAGAGGAGATGAAAACAGATGAGAGATATTACTACAGTTTTGAAAGTTGAAAAGCAGAAATTTGAAGTGTAAGTACTAGTTATTAGCAGAGCAGCAACATTGAAACATCACTCCTAGAGTGGAAGCCAATTTTTATCACAGAATTTTAGAAAGGATCAGAAATTGGAAGCACCAGTTACCTCTGAAAGTCATAATGGGTCAGGTTGAAAACAGGATGATTGTCTGAAAGTTTATCTAAGGAACAGTTAAAATCCTACTTTCTTTGTCCCCATGTTGGCAAACCCCCAGACTCCTGCTGCCACAGAAGACTTGAGAAACTCTCTGCTTAGGGGCTGCAGGTACATACAGCAGGGTCTAAAAATAGGACATCATGAAACTTATGGCTTCCAACAACTGACCAATTTTATGCATGAATTTGATTGGTTAGTGGAATCCAGCATAATCCAATGTTTAGAAAAGCTTCTATAAATATATCTTGATTTTATTTTTTTTATTTTTTAAAGATTTTTATTTATCTGTTTGAGAGAGAGAGAGAGTGACAGCACAAAAGGGGAGAAAGTCAGAGGGAGAAGCAGACTCCCTGTGGAGCTGGGAGTCTGATGCAGAACTCAGTCCCAAGACCCCGGGATCATGATGTGAGCCGAAGGCAGTGGCTTCACCAACTGAGCCACCCAGGCACCCTATATCTTGATTTTAAATAACATATCCATTAAAGGCTATGGTCAATGAAAATCTTTAAAAATTTATTCATGTTCTTTTTCCTGTTTGATTCCAGTTAATAGTTTACATTAAGATTATTATAGTATTTGGAGACTGAATAGGATACTCAGAGAAGTGTAGAATAATCCTTGAGTAGAAAAGATTCATGTCTGCTTCTCATGTGATATAGCCTGACCTGTATAGCCACAAACTAAACAAGTTCACTGTTCAAATATCACTGTTCAAATATCTGCTTTGGATGTTACTTCTCAGAGAGTGCCTCAGGCAGTCTCAAACATTCTCCCATTACACTGGAGGCATCTGTGTTTTCTAGAAGACAGAAGAAGTTAGTTGAGGGAGGGCTGGCAGACCTGGTAGTGACATATGGTCAGGTAAAGGAGGATAGACATCCCATAGGAAATGGAAGTCTCATCTTATCCTGCATGAACAGATGAATGAACCCTACTTCAGGTGCATGAAAATCAAATAGAAAGAGCTCAGCGCATTCTGACAACTCAGGATTAGATGCCCCATTCTCACTACTGCTTTGGTCCCATGTGTGCCTTCAGGGAGTAAGATACCTCCTGGGGGTGACACACAAATAGGGAGCAATCCTGAGTAAACCTGAAATGACTGAAACAGCTTGAAATTTATCCACCAGTGTAAGGTTTTTCTGCCTATGGGAAAAATAGGAGTTTGAGATATCAACTTTAGTTATAGAAAGGTAAATCAGGTTACATTTTTGGCAAACTTGAGTATTTTTTGACTAGAAAATTTGTACCCACTGGCTTTTTAAGTCCTGTGTGGAACTCCATTCCACCAAGTATGCATCATTTTTAATATCTGTGTTTCCTCTGGTGATATACTCGGCCCCATGACAGTGACGCCCCTCTATGAAGATGAATCCGAACTGTCTTCGTTTTTAGCCTCCATCTTTTCTCTGAATTCAAATCCAATTTCTAGCAGTTTATCTATGTAGTCATCTCAAATTCTCATAAGATGCAAAGTTGCTTTTCCTGTTTGGGTCCTCTAAGCTGGGCCTACGTATTCACTCTGGCCAACTGAAACTCAATTACAGCATTTTCCCTAGACCCTCTCCCCTTTTGCTCTTAGTTCATAGATACTTGTTCTGTCTCCTCAGATCAAGATTTCTGCTTTTATACTTTGGATTTAGCACTTTCATCTGCCGCTTTGACGCCTGTACTTTAGCTGCGTACCCTGTCTTCGTGCATAATTGGCAATTATGCTCTCTTTCTCAGTTTTATACTTACTACACCACTGCCTCAGGTGATGATCTTCCTTCCCATTATTATTTCCTTCCCACACACCAGCCTGGAGGTGACAAATTTTGAGGATCATAGCCCCTGTGTGTGCAATTCTCTTAAGTTCCCACCTTGGAATTCTCCTCAGAAACTTTCTTTTCAGAAACACCTGGGTCTTCTCCCTCTCTCACTTTTCCCACCCATTTGATGTTCAAGGACTCTTAATTTAGTGTTTATAGTGTATTTAACATTGGTTTCCTCCTTTGAATTCTCATTGCTGTCACTTTAAGGTTCTCACTTAGATGACTGAAATGGCATCCTACCTGACTGCTCTACTTCCAAGTTTCTACCACCGATATTAGATGCATTGCTGTATGAAAGAACTTCCTAAACTTTCTTTACTTGTTCTTAGTCTCCTTAGTTAAAAGACTTATGTGGAAAATCAAAACAAAAGAACATCATTTCCTTCCACCAGTGCTCACTGGTTTTCAGTTGTTCACAGAGCAAACGCCAGACAACACTGTTTTTGTAACCATATCCTCACCATCCCTCCACAAATCCAGTTTTCCAGGTCTACTGTTCCTTTCTGTTTCTAAACATTTGACCCTACATTTCCATCCTCTAAGAAGTATATTTCTCCCATCTCTGCCTGTTGAAATTTTTCTGTCATTCAAAATACAGTGCAAGTGTCCCTTCCTACAAGAGGGCTGTCTTGATCTTTCAATTGTAACTAAAGTTGCTCCCTGAACTGCTTCTCCCATCCACCCCAAATTTTGTGTATACCTCTGCCCATCATTGATCACACTGCAACTAACAAATATCTTTCTTATGCATGTCTCCATGACTAGATTATTACTTCCTTTGATGATAACTACCATATTTTGGCGGCGCCTGGGTGGCTCAGTTGGTTAAGCGACTGCCTTCGGCTCAGGTCATGATCCCAGAGACCTGGGATCGAGCCCCACATCGGGCTCCCTGCTCAGTGGCAGGAAACCTGCTTCTCCCCCTCTCATTCCTCCTGCTTGTGTTCCCTCTCTCGCTGTGTTTCTCGTTATCAAATAAATAAAATCTTAAAAAAAAAAAAAAACAAAAACAACTACCATGTTTCCCCCATGGCATTTAAATCAGCACCTAGCGGGTGCTTGGGTGGCTCAGTGGGTTAAAGCCTCTGCCTTCAGCTCAGGCCATGATCTCAGGGTTCTGGGATGTAGGCCCGCATCGGTCTCTCTGCTCAGCAGGGAGCCTGCTTCCTCTTCTCTCTCTGCCTGTCTCTCTGCCTACTTGTGATCTTTCTCTCTCTCTCACTCTTGCTCTCACTCTGTGTCAAATAAATAAATAAATTTTTAAAAAATATAAAAAAAAATCAGCACCTAGCACATAATGGATATTCAATAAATATAAATTGAGCTGAATATACTAGAATTTCAGAAAAAAATGCGAGTAGAAAACACTATACCTGTTTAAATCTAATTGCCTTCCCTCTCTAATCCCTCCTTCCATGCTGTTTCCACAGTTGTGTGGAACTAGAAGATAGACATACGTTTGTGTTTCTTACCTTTGAGGCATATCCCCAATGGTGTTCTAAGCTATCAGCCAATCAAAACAAATAGGTATCACTAACATAGAAGCAAGGAAAGTGGCCTCTGATCTTCAAAGGTACCACATAGAACTTACAGAGAGAATCTATTTGCTTAGTCTAATTATTTATTTATTTATCTATCTATTTATTTATTTATTTATTTATTTTAAAAATTTTATTTATTTCACAGAGAGAAACACAGCCAGAGAGGGAACACAAGCAGGGGGAGTGAGAGAGGGAGAAGCAGGCTTCCCGCCAAGCAGGGAGCCCGATGTGGGACTCGATCCCAGGTCTTCAGAATCATGACCTGAGCCGAAGGCAGTCGCCTAACCAACTGAGCCACCTAGGCGCCCCTAATTATTTATTTTTAAAGAAGGACTTTACTCATAGCCATTTTGTTTAAGATGACTCTATCTCACTCTGACATTTATTCCAAAGTGACCACAAGAGAATTTGTGGACTGGAAATGATCCATGCTCCACACATGTTGCTATGACTTTAATTTAAACCTGATGAAAATTGTCCTTTTATCAGAGTTGATTTTAGTGAAGAAACTTCAACGAAGCAGTGAACTATTTGAAATGAATTCTTTGCTTGCACTTGTTTTGACTTAGAAGTAGAAATCTCACATTTATTTCTGTTTAGTGGATGGGAATATATATATCTTTAAAAACTCAGAATATTTATTCAGTAAGAAGATTTAAATGAGCACGAGTAATTTATAGAACTAAGAAAATACTTTTTAAAAGTTTTTATTCTGAAAGTACAGTTACTCTAGCCATTCATTAAATATTTGCTATTTGTTAAGCAACCTCTATGTTAGGTGACTATTAAAATACATCTGCAGTTTACCCAGACTTCACCAACCTTTAAATAAGTGCCATAAGCATGTAATGTACTTGATGTCCAATTTTCACCTGTTGCTCAAGGAAGCTGTTGCTGAATTGGATCTTTTGTCTGTATTTCCCATATTCTGACAGTAGAATAAAGTGTATTAAATCAGAGCATAATAGAAATGGTATAGACAACTGAATCCTAAACAGTTTGTTCAAACAAAAGATGGAACATAGAAGTCAAAGTCACTATATTAATCAGAAGTGGTTGGTTGTTTGTTTCTTTTTTTTTTTTTTTTTTTGACGCCTCCTTTATTCAAGCCTTTCTGAACCAACCAAGAGAGGCTGTTTCCACTAATCAGTTTGCTTGACCTCTCTGCCTAGCGTTATCTAAAGTAATATTATGAGCTGCCTCAGTCTGCACAGGACTAAAATCCTAACCATTTGCACCACGGAATCCAGCAGAGATTCAGTTAGCACCCATGGTGCCCACTGTTCTCTGTGTAGGTGGAGGGTTAGAAAAAGAAAGAGAAAACTACAGTTGCAGCTGGAGAAATGGAGGCTCAGATTTCCTGTCACTCTGGACTAGGAAATCTTGGTTGTAGAGACCTCTTGGATGATGGTCTATATTCTGTTTGGATTTAATTACACTAAAAACAAAACAAAACCCACAACTCTTAAAATACTATGTGTAGGGGTGCCTGTGTGGCACACTCATTTGAGCATCCAGCTATCATTTTCAGCTCAGGTCATGATCTCAGTGTCCTGAGGTCAATCCCTGTGTCTGTTTGTGCTCAGTGAGGAATCTTCTTGAGATTATCTCTCTCCCTCTGCCCCTCCTGCTCATGCGCTCTCCCGCATGCTCTCTCTCTCTTTCAAATAAATAAAGAAATCTTTAAAAAGTGCTATGTGTAAAGCACTCTTTCTGAAAATAGACTTCCCATGGGAATTTACATTTACCAGTTAAAATCCCATGTACAAGAAACTTAATTCTAAAGGATATAAATATGAACAGAAATAACTATAAAATGATAAATGCTCTGAGAGTGATATAAAAATGCCAGCGCAGGGAAGGATGGTATTTGTGTGTTTTGGGGGGGGGGGAGTTGAGATTAGGGAGGTTTTACCGAGAAGTTGGTGTTTAAACTGGATTCTAAAAAAATGGTAAAATTTTAAGTGGAAAGTGGCATTGAGAATGAAAATTCAGAGGCATTTTCTAAGCAAAGGGGACATATGTGAAAACCAAACCAATACAAAACAAAACATAGAGGTTCTACAGTATTACCTTTCGGTAAGTAAAGAAGAGAGAACAACCAAATTCTTTAGATCATTTCTATCTGTTTTATAGAAGGAATTAAACTTGTTAGCCTGGAACTGTATAATACTATTCTTCCAATACACCTGTGAAGTATGTATTGATATGTCCCATGAGTTATGTAAAATATAGACTGAATTACTAGTTATCAAGTTGCAAAGTATTGAAGATACTTTTCTTCTTTTTAAGCCTAGAAAATAAACTTTTAAAATGAAGCAGTACTAGATGAATAAGACATTTAGTACTAATAAGAACCTCAGTGATGTCCCTGGCCTAACCTCAACTCTGAGACAGCCTTGGCCTTTTTTGCACCCAGCAGCCAATAGTCTAGAATGGACAGGAGTGAAAAAGAATGAACACCTGGACTGAGAAACATTTGATGGGAGGCAAATAAGCCATAACATGTGTATATTCCAGCTGTGAGCATGTTGAGCTGGTCTAACTCTTAAGTGTATGATTTATGTGGAAGATAAGAATTTTCCTAATGTAAGCTCATGCATTCATTACTATATGTTGGTACTATAAGTTCTTCTAGTTATGTAGCAGCATGTTTTATTTATTTGGAAAACATAAAAGTTTATGAAAAATTCAGACCTGGGAGATTATTTGAATTCATTTTAGAATCCTCAGAATATAATTATGTCAAGCCTAAATACAACCACGTATATGATCAAGTCTTACAATTTCCAAATCCTTTAAAAAACTTCTTTTGAAATAATTTGTATACTTAAAATTTTTAATAAAGTCAAAATTTATACGAATAGAGGGATAAAATAGTAAAATGCATGAATATTGTTACTATTTCTTTAAGAACGGAAGAAACATGCCAGCATAGAACATTAGGGTATTTCCATAAATGTCTGAACCTCTCAAAATCTAAGTAAACCATCACTGAAATAATATAGAAATGTGCAGACTTTGCTGAACAGAGATATGTCTGAACATAACTTCTAAATAACATGGGTTGGAACTCTCCTGTATGGTTTCTTTAAAAGGTAGTAGTACAACTATCCCTCAAAAAGAGGGAAGGGAGGGTCGGGAATCAGACAACCAGGTAGTTTGCCAGGTAATTTGGCAAGTTTCTGAAACGCTCCTAGGATCAGTTTACTCTGGCACAAATTTAAACAAGAATTAAATAAAATAGGTACTGTACTAATTCAATGCTTGGCACATAGTAGGGATTTATTAGATGTTAGGTTTTCTCTCTGTCTCTCTCTCTTTCTTTATAATACAGTAACAAATAGAGAGGGTTGAGTTGGTACTAAATGAACATTTGGCTCTGTTTTTAGGACAGTGTACAGGGAATTAGCCAATACACGATTACAGCTCAGTAACAATAAGGGGATTTGCTTGCAGGCCAACTTCCTTTCCCAAACCTTAACAACACAATCTTTAGCATACTGTTCAAGCAGCCTTTAAGATTTCAATGTAAACATCTCCTGTTTGTCCATGAATCTACATATTTACTGACTCAATCAACTTGTTTTTTGAAAGGATGTGGGATAAGTTTACATTAATCTTTCATATCTGGAGCACTGTTCCCCCTTTGCCCCTCCCCAGCCTCCCAGTGAAATCAATGTTCCTATTAATTTTGTCAGGACATAAGCAACCCACCTTCACTGGAATTATCCTTCCTTTTTACTTGGGATCTTTGACTTGTGAATGGTTAAAAAATTGGAACTGTATCTGGAAATCAGAAATTCTGGATAGTTATTTCTTTTTTATTATTATTAACATAGGTCTCTCCAACATCTGTTTAAGCTTGTTGAAATTCATCAAGCTAAACACAGCTGCTATTCTATTAGAAAGTGGGAATAAGGAGTGATGAAAGTGAGAAAGGAATTTTTTTCAAGGGGAAGGTGGTTTCTGGAAATAGGAAAGAGTGTATGATATTTTACTTTTGTTTAACTTGGGTAGCCCAGATTTTCTAGGACTTCCTAGAATGTAGTATAGCAGACAGACAGATGTAGTAAGTATAAGCTCAAAACACCATTTAGAAAAAATACATTTCAGGCACCTTGTAAATCATGGAGAAGTGTACTAAATTCTGTTTCTACTTCTCAAAGAAATGTTCATATCTTTGTGTATAATTTACAATTTTTCTTTCCTCCTAGAAGTATGAAAATTGGACATATATCATGTTAGTTCCTCAAAAATAGGAACACACACATACAAAATGAAATGGTAGTCAGTAGCTACAGGCAAGGAGATAACCAGTGATACCACCTGCAGAAGTGAGAAGCTGTTTATAGCTACTAATTCAGTATTTCTTATTCTTTCCTATCCTGTTTCTTCTGGTCAACAGTCATCCATCTGTATTAGAACCTACAATATTAAAAATAGAGCTACCCTGTGACCCAGCAATTGCACTGCTGGGTATTTACTCCAAAGCTACAGATGTAGTGAAAAGAAGGGCCATATGCACCCCAGTGTTAATGGCAGAAATGTCCACAATAGCCAAACTGTGGAAAGAGCAGAGATGCCCTTCAACAGACAAATGGGTAAAGATGTGGTCCATGTACACAATGGAATATTACTCAGCCATCAGAAAGGATGAATACCCAACTTTTGCATCAACATGGATGGAACTGGAGGAGATTATGCTGAGTGAAATTAGTCAAGCAGAGAAATTCAATTATCATATGATTTCACGTATTTGTGGAACATAAAGAATAGCATGGAGGACGTTAGGAGAAGGAAGGGAAAAATGAAGGAGGGGAAATCAGGGGGTAGATGAACCATGAGAGACAATGGACTCCAAGAAAGAAACTGAGGGTTTTAGAGGGGAGGGGTTTGGGGTGGGTTATCCCAGTGATGGGTATTAAGAAGGACACATATTGCCAGGAGCACTGGGTGTTATACACAAAGAATGAATTATGGAACACTACATCAAAAAACTAATAATGTACTGTATGGTGACTAATATAATATAATAAAAAATGTGTTTATTATATGGAAAGTTCTACATTTGTAATCAAATAAATCATACACACATACACATACACAATTATAAGTTTAATAAATATTCAGTTACTCTGTGGGAAAAAAAAAACTTGAGCACATTTTTAAAAGTTATTTCCATTACCAAACAAAGGTCTTAAGGTAATCTACAAAAATAAGCAAAAACAAAAAATTCAAATTTTACTTCTTTCCAAAATGTGAACCCTGGAAATTATCAGATGCACCATCTTCTTCCCCATTTTCCTTTCTTCCATTTATTTTTAGGAATGTAAGGGCAAGGTAGTATGTTGTTTTGTTCCTTATATTAAAGCATAATAAGTGAATGAGAAGCCAATGCCATTCATCTCCACATTCCCTAAAAAGTTTGCTTAAGATACCTGTGAACCCTAACACTGGAACCAAAGCAGCATTTATCATGTTTTTCTTTGAAACCCTAATGCAGAATAAAAGGGGGATGAGCTGGTCTGTAATATGTTTAAGAAACATTCAAAAAGTGAATAAAATCTTGCTCCAGGAAAGAATCTATTATAGAAAACTTAAGATCCATTGTGGTTGGAGCTGGACTTGGAAGCATTCAAATGGTGATGTAGCACTAAATTTCAGAGACTTGAATGATCTTGATAGCAAGTGAAAACCAGCACTAGGACATAAATTGTTTAATCAAAGTGTCAAGCTTTTCTTCTATTTCTCTCCTTTTTATTGCAAACCTGCTTACTCTGTGTGAATGCTAACACATAGACGATCCTGAGAAACAAAATGGTCATAAACTTCTATGATTCAAACACTCTTTCTAAGAGAAGAAAGTCATTCTGATGGACTGAAAAGGCAATGTAAGTAGGGAAATGGATCAGAGCAAAGCTTTCCATCTGTAATGCTGAAGGCTGCTCTTAACTTGATGACATATTTCTCTAACACCCGTGTGCACACCTGCCATTACATTCCTGTTTCTCTAATCTCACTAGGATCATTAGGGGATTCTCTGAGCAATCAGACAAGCAATTACTGTAATGTAGTCTCAACACTACCTGGTCAACATGGGATCAACAGCCAATGTACTTAACTCAAATAGCACCGTTGTCAATAACGGGGTTTTATGCTTGCAGAGGATGAGACTATGCAGGAGAAACTAGGCTCAAAGCTTTGCAAGAGTACTCCTTGGTTTATTTCCATGGAAGGTTTGGCTCTATAAAAATAATATTAATGCTGCTGCTTCAGAGGATCCTCAGGGAAATCTGATAAATATCTGATTAAATTTGTCTCCAACATAATTACATTAAAGTCAAACTTGTTTAACTTTTTCTATGCTTGGTTATCTCTGCACAGCCAAAAAGATGTTAATTGGCAACCTAGCTTCTAATGTATTTATACCACTGGTGGCTTATTAAGTTCAGATTTTATAATGCAAATGAAAAGAGATTGAAGTTATTTTTTAGAAAGTTAATGCAACTTTGAGGGTTGTGGTTTTTTTTTTAATGAAGACTGTGAACTCTTTAGTCTACACTTTTTACTATTAATCTTTTAAAGAATGTCCATTTTTAGAAGATGTTATATGTGTATAGAAGTATTGATTGTACCTCCAGATAGTAGAAAATAGAGCTAACAAAATTTTAAAATGTGAGAGAGACCTACTCACCCTGCCAGCATTAAAGACTTTGCCTTGAGGTTTTACCACAGAGAAAGTTTTTTTATACATGAACTGCCTTCCCCAGCTCTTTCATTGGTTATATCTCTTGGGCATAACCTCGGAAAACTTATACTTTAACACAAAGTACAAGAAATAAAAAATAACACAAAAATTAAGGTTTTAAAAATAGAAACTCAGTGCATTAAAGTACTACATATGCAAAAACCAAATTGCTATCTATAGTCCTAAGTTTTCCGGAGCGTACTGACAGATTTCTATATAGAAATGAAGCAGGTTGGTAAAATGGAAATTATTCTGTTATTCATTTTGAATGGGGCCCTAAAGTGAAGGCAGTGTTTGGTACTTACACATTCTTAATACTGGTGCCAAAACATCCATGCACAATTTCCCAAGTTCTGATGCCAAATCTGGTTCAGTATACCATATACTGTCACTACCTCCAGGATATATAGAGGGGATGTGACTGATGAAGGTATATTGATAGGGAGGGTTTCTTTAGAGACTATACAGTCAGAGCACTGTATTGTCTGTCTCATCCAAACACTGGGAGATAATGATGCCTGTCTTCAAGTAGCTGGTCTGGAGGAGCCTATGGCTGCATGCAAAGAGGCAGTGCTGCTCTTGGAATAGCCTACATTTCCCAAAATGTAGCTCAGCAAGGAAGCTTTTATTTCCTGTGAGCCAGATCTGATCCTAGTGTAGAAGAGTAGGGAATTGGCTCACTTCAGAGGGGCCTTGCCCATGAGAACCACTTTAAATACTGATCTAAGGATGAACTAAAAGAATCCAGGACCATGTGGGAAGTTTTAGGCAGCCAGCATG
Organism: Spilogale gracilis; assembly: GCA_004023965.1. NCBI lineage: Eukaryota > Metazoa > Chordata > Mammalia > Carnivora > Mephitidae > Spilogale > Spilogale gracilis. The sequence goes on from PITA01003263.1 coordinate 12,052, forward strand.
GGGAAAATCAACCTATCATGGAACCAACAGTTGGAAGATTTCCATTAGAGTTCACTGAAGTGCCCTCAGATTTCCCTGCACCCAAACAAAGGACCAGCTGAGCGTTCAACACTTCTGGAAAGCATGAGTAACAGATTACAACTATAAATTACAAGCTTTTTCTGAACCTTACTTCTCCTCTCTCTCCAAGAGGCTGTAATAAGAAGAGCTGAAAGGGGACTCATGAAGAAGGATACACAAAACACCTCCCTAGTAGAGTTTTCCCAGTCTGAACTAGGTTTAGATTGGGAGAGGGCAGAAGCCTCAATCTAAATGTAATTGAGCTAACAAAAACTGAAAGTACCAGGAAAATCTATGGAACTGGCCTAGGATTTCATCCATGGGTAGACAAGAAAGACTACAAACCAGGGTGAAATGAGCTGTCCTGGAAAATGTAATTCTTTGAGTCCATGTTATATAATCTGTTATACAAGTTTTTTTTTTTTTTAAAGATTTATTTATTCATTTGAGAGAGGGAGAGAGAGGGAAATAATGTAAGCAAGCACATGAGTTGCGGAGGAAGGGCAGAGGGAGAATACTCAAGCAGACTCCATGCTGAGCAGAGAGCCCGATGTGGGGCTCGATCCGAGGACCCTGGGATCATGACCTGAGCCGAAGGCAGAGGCTTTAACCCACTGAGCCACCCAGGCGCCCCACAAGTTTTGAAAGATAATACAAGCAGTGCTGAATTTCTCTGAATAACAGAGAGAGGGATTTGAAGTTTGTGAAAAGAAATTTAAGAGAGAGAGAGAAGGCAGAAGAAATCAGTACATAAAGTGGGGGAAATGTCAGAAAGCAAAACCGCTGTTAGCAGAGTTGCGAAGTAGGACTCTGACAGAGCGGAAACGTCTAGTAAGAATTTCCATATTGTTTTCAATGAGACATATGTGATATTAGCCTTTCCCTTCTGCCACATATCTCTTATAAGTGAGTGTATATGAGTGAAATATCTTAGGAGAACTTGAAGAGATGAAGTGTTTCATCATTGGGTCACTATAGGGACCCGAAAAAGATAAGCCCATCAGTATTAGGATGGATTCACCCAAGAATATATTCCGGTGAAGGTGGTGTTAAGCAGATTTCCCTAGCAAAGAAAAAGCTTCTTTTGTAGATTCCACAGTTTTCCCATTTATCTCAGGAAGTTTCATTTATCTTACTGTGTTCAATATTGTCCATCAGTGTGCATTTGATTGTGGTGGTGATGGTGGTGGTGCTGTTGCTAATGGTGATGAAGACAATTCTTAGCATTTTTGCTTACTGTCAAAGTGTTTTTCATGAATTATTTTAATCCTCACACTAAATATATGAAATAGAAATTTCTCTCTCTATTATGAATGCGGAAATTGAATCAGATTTGACAATTTTTTGGTGCTTCCTAGATATTAAATGGTAGATACAAAATTGGAGCTTTGTAAAAAATATAATAAAAAATTAATTTGAACTGAATTTCCTCTGTAAACATAATTCTAACAAATGTAATATATACCAGTACTGTTTGTTTTCTTCTACTTACTTTGGGTTTCTTTTCCTTTTTTTTCCTTAAGTTTTTGTTGTTTTTTGAGGTAGAAGTTTAGATTATTGACCATAACTCTTTGGGTTTTTTCTAGCAATGTATTAAATACTATATATTTCCTATGCATCTGACAAATTTTGATTCATTGTAACTTATGGCCCAACATATGGTCTATCTTGGTGAATTTTTCCATAGAGGATTGAGAAGAATATGTGTTCTACTGTTGTTGGATATCAGTTGGGTTCAGTTGATTGAAGATGCCATTTAGTTCACTATGTCCTTTTCTGCCTGCTGATCTGTTGATTACTATTAGAGGGATATTAGAGTCTCCAAAAATAATAGCAGATTCATATATTTTTCCTTGCACTCTATCAGTTTTTGCCTCACATAGTGTTGATACTTTGTTGTTATGTAAATATACATTATGGATTTTTATGTCTTCTTGACAAATTTACCCTTTTATCAAATACCCGATTTTATCTCTGATAACTTCTCTTTCTCTGAAGTCTTTTTTATCTGTAATTAATATAACTATTCCAGCTTTATTTTGATGAGAGTTATCTTGGTATATTTTTCTCCATTTCTTCATTTTTAGTCTATATGTAGCTTTATACTGAAAATGGGTTTCTAGTAGGTAACACATAGTTAAGCCTTGGGGGTTTTTTTATTAGTTCTGACAGTCTGCCTTTTAATTAGTTTAGATTATTGAGGTTTAAAGTGATTACTGATACAGTTGGACTAATATGCATATTTGATACTTTTTCCTATTCATTGTCCTTATTCTTTATTTCTTTCATTTTTTACTCTTTTCATGTTTTCTTTGATTTTAATTGATTCCATTTTTCCTCTCAATAGTACTATTAATTATACTTTTTTAACTTTTTTAGTGGTTTTCCTTGAATTTGCAATACATATTTATGATTAATCCTGGTTCTTTTTTACTTCATATGTATGACATTTGTCTTATACCAAGAATTCTAATTCCCTTTTGACAGCAATAGTATTTATTTCACTTATTCATAAGCAATAATCACCAAATGCATTGTTTCTAGTATTCTTCTGAAAAAATTTCCATCTGTTAGATCAGTAAGTAAATGGGAAGTAGGGTAAACCAGGGAGAGAAATGAAACAGAGACTTTGGACACAGAAACAAACTGAGGGACTTGGAGGGAGGGGGGTGGAGGGGTGGGAGAGCCTGGTGGTGGGTACTACCACCTAAAGGGTACCTAATGCGTGGAGCACTGGGTGTAGGGAATGGGGAATGAATCTTGGAACACTGGAAAAAAATTAAGTAACAATAAAAAAAATAAAAAATTAAAAAATTAAAAATAATAAAAATTTAGAAAATTACTTTTTTTATTCTTTCTCTAATGCACTACTTCCCTTTATGTAGAGTCAAGTTTATCATTTTCTTCCTTCTGAATAATTTAACATTTTTTTGCAAGGTAGGTCTTACTGGTGATAAATTTTCTCAATTTTTTTTGTTTGTCTAAGAAAATCTTTATTTTTCATTCACTTTTGAAGGTCAATTTTGCTGGATACAGAAATCTAGGTTGATGGGTTTTTGGTTTATCAACACTTCAAATATTTCACTCTATTCTTCTTGCTTGCATAATTTCTGAAGAGGAAGCCATTGTAATTCTTATCTGTCTTCTTCTATTGGTAAGGTGTCTGGGCTTTTTATTTTTTTCCTTCTGGCTTCTTTCAAGATTTTTTTCTTTGCCTTTGATTTATTGCAGCTTGAATGTGATATGCTGGGTGTAGATTTTTTGGTATTTATCCTCTTTAGTGTTCTGTGAGATCTGTTTCTTGGCTCTGTCATTAATTTTGGAAAATCCTCAGCCATTATATCTTTAAAAATCTTCCTGCTTCTTTCTTCTTCTAGTATTTCATTGTGTGTGTTACATCTTTTTAAATTGTTCCACAGCTCTTGGTTATTCTGCTCAATCTTTTAAATTCTTTTTTTCTTTTTTACATTTCAGTTTTGGAAATTCCTGTTCACATATCTTCAAGTTCCCTGATTCTTTCCTCAGCTCTGACCAGTCTACTGATTAGTCCCTCAAAGACATTTTTTAAATTTCTATTACAATGTTTTTTGATTTATAGCATTTCCTTTTGACTCTCAATTTCCATCTCTCATCTTGTTTTACCTATCTCTTATTGCATGTTTTCTGTTTTTCTTGTTTTTGTTTTTGTTTTGTTTTGTTTTGTTTCCATTACAGTTTAGGGGAATTTAGCTAAGCTGCTCCATGGTATTGCTGCTTTGGCATTCATTTTCTTTGCCCACATGTCCTACACAGGCTTTAAACTGATACTAGCCCCCTCCTGCGAGCATATGCTCCAGATAATAGCCCACAAAGTCAGAAGCATATGTAAGTTCTTGATGTCTGAGGAAGTCTCCTCAGAAAATTCTGTGATCTGCAGTCATACCTGCCTCCGTAGGGCTACCCCTTTTGTGTCACTTGTATGAGACCCCTATGGAGTTTACCAAAACACTGCTTTTTTCCTTAATTCTGGAATCCCAAAATACCCTAGCCACAGACTCTAGTAAAGACATGCACCTCAGGTCTTGCCCCTTTCTCTGTCTGCACCCTGCTATGACCTTCCCATGTAGTCCCTCAAAATATGCCAAATATTCCCTCTAGGGCTCATGAGTAATAAACTCTATTTCAACTTCTATGTGGTCTTTTGTTTAAACTGTAGCTCACCATTAGCACCCTGTGCTCTATTTAATAACTGTTAACTTTAAAAAGTCATAATAAGCTCTTAGTATACTAATCATAGATATTTTAATTTCTTTAGCTAATAATTCCCAAATCTTTACCATATCTGAATTGTATTCTCAAGTTGTATTTGTCTCTTCAGGCTGCTTTTTGCTAGTTTGCATTCCTTGTAGTTTGTTGCTGAAAGCCTGACATGATATATTAAGTAAAAAGAATTGAAGTGGATAGGACTTTAGTATGAGATTTCATGTTTTTCTAGCTAGTAGATAGATTGTGTTTCCAGTTTGCTGTAACTTTTGTGTTGCTAAAATTTCCTCTAGTGTGCTATTTTTGTCTCTACTTTGTCTTTGAGGTTTTTCTAGATACTCCTTAAATAGGGTTTAAGGATTGCAGGGTTTTTTGGGGGGTTTTTTGTGTGTGTTTTTTTGTTTTTTTGGTTTTTTGGTTTTTTTTTTTTAGCTGCAAACCCCTGTTATTATAAGGAAGCCCAAATAATGTGTAGACAAGGTGTGGGGGCAGGGACAGGCTCTCTGTTCCCTTAATTAAAAGGTCACAATCTTTTAGTGAGGTTGAATTGGGCATTTCCCATCTTGCAAGTCAAAGGCTAAAGACACTGGATTTGGTGTTTCCATTTGTCTAGGTTAGTTATGTTTAGGTAAAATAGTTTCCCTTAGAGGGAGATCTTGTAAAGGAGAACAGAATGCTCTGGGTATATTTCAGAATTGTTCCTCTCTCCCTACCCCTTGCTGGAAGCAGAATGGGATTTTTCTCATATCTTTATAGTGAGAATATGTTAGAGTTCCTGGAAGTTAAAAATGTTAAAAGTGTGAGAGTCCTCATAAGACTAGTTTGAGAATTAAAAACTCCCAGGGGGACCAGTTAAAATAGAGCAGTGTTTCTTCTACCAGCAACTCAAACCATGTTGGTGGGGGTGGAGTACAGATGGTAAGGTTCAAGAAAACCTCTTAGCCAGCTTGATTTTGCATCAGTACCTGAACATGACTTACACTTGAAGAGTCTAAAAACAAGAGCTGTTCTGATGACAGAATTTGATGGGGCAAGACAATGTGAGTTTTTGAGTATCTATTGAAGACACAGTGGAAGGAAACCAGACTAGTCATTATGGAAGGAATTCTACTCAAATAGAATGTCAAGCAAGGTGATTCCCAGGGTGGGTAAACCATGGAAAATCAGAGAGATTGAGGATGGAACCAGAAGTGTCCAGGTACAAATTCATCACCTGTATTAGTTCATATGCAGATGAAGAATCCCTAGCAGGACCTATAAAGAATCCCTGACAGGATCACCACCAAGAGGAAGACCCACCATTTGGAATATTCCATACTCAGAAGACACCAAATCCAGATTACAGTAGTACTTGTCAAGTAAACTCTTCTGCCCTGTGTAATGTCCTTTTCTCAGTTCAAATTCTGGAGCAATTAGATGCAGCCTGGTGGGTAGAACAGGAGTAGCAGAAGAGTTAGGTAGGAAAAATAAAGAAATTTTATCATACTCCATGATACCAAGTATAGCTGAGATAGAGGAGACTATATAACAGGAAGATGGCTTTGAGTCATGTGATTATTGGACTAGATTAAATCATTTATTATCTATATCCGACAATAAAAGCTATGGAACATGGCAGAGATTTCATGTAAGAGGTTGAGGAGTTGGAGATCTAAACTGAGAAAGTAGATTTAAAGGAGCTATATTATGAAAGAATGGAATTATTTTCTGCTCCTATGAAGACCAATTAATTGGGTAAGCCAGTCACACTTGTAGTAAGTTCATAAATAGCAAACATGTAGCCTTGGGTTAAAATTACTTGTGTTACAGAAGTATCTAGGTATGCAGAAACCTTAAGAGTGTTAGACTTTTTTCACCTAATATGTGAAATAAAGCCACGGTATTTCTGGGTCTACTATGCATCACTGGGACCAATTTTTGGCACAGGATATAACTGCTACCTTTAAGGAATGAGAATGCCAACCCCTCTTTAAACAGATGGCTGTTATTTCATTATTCATCATATCTTCCCTTGACACTTCTCTCTCTGCCAATTATTGCTGCAGATATAGGCTTTTATTTAGGATAATTTTTTGAGATAGTTTTTTGAGAACTAGTGTCTAGAGATGTGAGGGATTTCTCTGTATTTCTTTATCTATCTACCATCTGCACCTGAAATTAGGTTGAAGATTAAGACTGATTTCATTCCTTGATGAATCACTGAGAATTATATAAGACATTTCCATGATTGATCTTGGAAACTTAGTGCTAGTACTATCTCAAATCTTCTTTTTTTTTCTTAAAAAGGTCTTTTTTTTTTTTAAGGATTTTATTTATTTATTTGACAGAGAGAAACACAGCTAGAGAGGGAACACAAGCAGGGGGAGTGAGAGAGGGAGAAGCAGGCTTCCCACCGAGCAGGGAGCCCGATGTGGGGCTTGATCCCAGGTCTCCGGGATCATGACCTGAACCGAAGGTAGTCGCTTAACCAACTGAGCCACCCAGGCGCCTCTCAAATCTTCTTTGGAACAGAGTAGTGATAGCTATTTTATATGACAATTAATTTGTTAGATAGCTATCTATGTTACAAAGAAAACCTAGATTTTTACAGTTGAAACAGGAATAGTTAAGTTCATCTGTCTTACTAATAAAAAATCAAAGCAATGTCATGTGTCTAATTAGATATTTTGTAAGGAGAGTCAAATAAGAGGAAGCTGGCATCAGGACACTTTATTTCTTACAATCTCTGAGCTTTGTTTCTTTCTAAGTAGACTTTTTCTTGGACAATAATTCCTCCACACAATAGAAAATAAGACTATGAGTAATTCTAGACGCTTATCATCTTGCATCCCAGAGAGAATGTCACTTTCACAAAGTTTCCAAAAGAAGTCCTGAGGAGGACTTTGACTTGTCATGGAGTTTGTGCCTAGAGCCAAAGGTGGTGTCAGTCCCACCCAAACTACAGGGACTAAAGATGAGAAAGAAGTGCTGATTCAAAAAGGTTCTTATTAGATAAAAACTTATGTTTACTCAAGTAAGTAAGACTTTTTGGTACCTCCCATTCAAAAAAATTCTTTATCTCCTGCTCTATCTCTTTTTCCGCCATTAAATTTCTTTTTTTAAGCCTTTTTTTGTAGTTTCAAGTTTTTATTTAAATTCCAGTTAATTAACATAGAGTGTAATATTAGTTTCAGTCGTAGAATTTAGTGATTCATCACTTAAATGCAACATCTAGTGCTCATCACAATCACTGCCCTCCTTAATACCCATCACCCCTTAACCGATTCCCCGCACCTCCCTGCTAGCAGTCATTAGTTTGTTCTCTATAGATAAGAGTCTGTTTTATGGTTTGCCTCTCTTTTTCTCTCCATGTTCATCTGTTTTGTTTCTTAAATTCCACATATGAGAGAAATCATATCATATTTGTCCTTCTCGGACTGACCTAATTCACTTAACATAATTACTCTATCTTCATCCATGTCATTGCAAATGGCAAGATTCCCTTCTTTTTATGGCTGAGTAATGTTCCATTACACACACACACACACACACACACACACACACACACACCACGTTTTATTCACTCATCAGTCAATAGACATTAGAGCTTTTTTCATAATTTGGCTATTGTTGATAATACTGCTATAAATATCTGGGTGCATGTATCCCTTCAAATCAGTATTTTGGTATCCTTTGGGTAAATATCACCTAGTGATGTAATTGCTGGATCACAGGTAGTTCTATTTTTAACAGTACCTCTATACTGTTTTCCAGAGTGGCTGCACCAGTTTACATTCTCACCAAAGTATTCCCCTTTCTCCCTATCTTCAGCAACATCTGTCATTGCCTGTGCTGCAAATTTTAGCCATTCTGACATATGTGAGGTGATATCCCATTAAATTCCTTAAATGTCTCCCGGAACCAAATAGATATGAATGATACCACCACTGAATGATACCTCCTACATCTTGGTTTCCAAAGAATTTCTTTTTTTTTTTTTTAAGATTTTTTTTTTTAATTTATTTGACAGAGAGAAACACAGCCAGATAAGGAATAGGCGGAGTGAGAGAGGGAACAGCGGGGGGGGGTGAGAGAGAGAGAAGCAGGCCTCCCGCCGAGCAATCGGGTCTCCAGGATCATGACCTGAGCCAAAGGCAGTCGCCCAACCAACTGAGCCACCCAGGCGCCCCACCAAAGAATTTCTTAAAAGTTGGAGATATTCATGAAATTTCAGGGGACAGGTATTTTTATTACACTTGACTTTATCATAAACTCCTTTCATTGTAGGTTTGGAGTTCATTGCACTGTGGTCTAGTACCAAGTTCATGATTGAAAGTTCTTCGAACATTGGGGAACCTGGGTGTATTCCATTATCACTGTAAGTATTCTCATACTGCCAGACAATGTATCTGAGACAGGGACTCATACAATATGATTTCAGAATTAAAGCTAGGTCCTTGTTCATAAATGTATTGTATCAGGAGTTCCTACATCCACCCACCATCCACCTAAGGGAGCACTTAGTTTTGTTTTCTAAAGGAAATCCAGAATGTTTCTGGAGGAGGAAGGCAACATCCAGGTATACTTGATAATTATCCAGATTTTCTAACCTACACCATGACATCTTTGCTGTGAGAGACATGTTTACTATCATTTCCCTGACAAAGATTAGTAAGACACAGACTATGTCTCAAAGGATGGAATAATTTAATAGAGGAAAATACGAGGAAGGTGCTATGGGAGTACCTATGAGGGAGGTAATATTAACAGTACAGATTTTTTTACTCTTGCCCATGATTTTTAGTCATAAGTCAGTCTTTTGGCACTGTAAAAACAAAATGTTTTGATTCAGAATTACTATGGCCAAATTCTGTGTACAGTATAAAAGAATCTAAATGGTATTTTAATGAACATGATTATCTCTTCCAGGGACATTTCCTTTTTAAAACATTGTTTTTGCATGCTCAAGGTGGATACCATTATTATGAGTTCTTGGTCACAATAAATTGGCTGTGTGTCAGAAGACTCACCCTTGCGCTATAAATATGGACAGTTTGGACACCATTTTTCTCTCAAATATTGAGATGACTTTTTATATTTCATCATGTCACAGCAATCTCAAAATTGCTAGCAAGTACTTCATGTGTTACCATTGAAAAAACAGCAGGGATCTCAGTTTGGTGCCAAATTGTAGCCATTCACTCATTTGTCGTTTGGCAAAGAATTTCATCCATTATGATTGTACCCTAGCAACTATACTGATTACCTTTCAATTTCCTAATTTTAAACACCTAGGAAACCTGGGTTACCATAGAAATTACTTTTCCCCTTATGTACAGTTTAACTCAGCTAGGTTATTTTTACTAAGTGATCCCAAATTCAATCACTGCTAAACTACAATCACGGTATTTCCTATAAAGAATTCCCATTTTGAGGATTCAACTCCTATGGTCAGATTTTTACATTGGTATATTTGTATATTTGTAAGGTCAGCTATAGAGGAGTTTCTCAGACTCTGGTGTGAATTCTAATGACTTGGAGACCTTGCTAAGATGCAGATTCTGATTCACTAGATCTGGGTTGGGGCCCGGGATTCTGCATTTCTAACAAGCTCCCAGATAATGCTAATGCTACTAATCCCCAGATTACACATTGAGGAGCAAGGGGATGAAAAGTGTGTTTTGTTCCTTAGCAATTTTAAATTATTTTACTTATTTCATAATACTTTCTACTTAGTATTTGGAAAATATACCAAAGTTTTTCATTTTTCTTTATTCAGTTGGTCACAAAATAAGTTAATAGAGCAAAGACACATATGACTCTACCAGTTTGGAAACAAAATAAAGCAGGTTAAATGACATAGTAAGAAACACCATATGGTCATAGCTCTTTATTACATTAGCATTTGAAGATCAAGACACTGATGTCTTCCTCTTGGCATTTTAAGAACAACATTCATCATAGGTTTAAATTCTGCTGACATAGTCTCTTCAGTATGGGAATATAACAAAGAAATATCTTTAGAAAAGGAAATATTCATTTTATAATTAAAAGATTGGAAGTTCTTTAAAGCATTTTTTCTTCTGGCCCAAAATTTAAATACAGAATACTGGTTTTCATAGCAGTAATAATGATTTCGGTGTCTGACTCTGGAAACGTTCTTCTGATGCTAGCTTGTGAAGTGTTACTTCTATAAGACTAAAAATATTTTGTCACACCACCTCTGCAAAAACAGGTAGAAACGAACAGGTATAATTTCAGTCTTTTGAAGGCTGAATAGTTCTTCTCCAAGGAAACATTTAAAGATTAAGCTTGAATCAAGGCCCTCTTCTCAGTGTAGCTAGAGAGACCCAGGTGAAGACATGGAAATTGATAGACAAGTTTTACTGGCGCTTTTGCTGAGACAACAGCATCTAGCTGCATGCTTCGAATTCTTATTTTCTGTAACCAAGTCTTCAGTGACTCAAACTGAAGATAGAAGCAAGACAAAGCTCAGCCTTTGCTTCTCTCCACTGAAATAGCAGGAATGATTTTAGATACTGCCTGTTCAATAGCGTAATACCAGTAATGTCATCTCCCATTTGAAATAGTGTTCTTGTAGAGTAAATACTCTAAAGCACATAGAGCTACAGTACTATGGAATTGGAATTACATATTATCCATTATTTCTTAAGGAACTGTGAAGTCAAAGGCAGGCAAGCAATGCAGAGAGAATCCTTGCTTTAGGTTCAGAATATGCTACTTTAGGCAAAAACTTCTATTGCACCACAGTCCATCCAAAGCAATCTTCAAATTCTTAAATGAAGAAGAAAGAAAGAGGGCACCTGGGTGTCTCAGTGGGTTAAAGCCTCTCCCTTGGGCTCAGGTCATGATCTCAGGGTCCTGGGATTGAGGGAGCCTGCTTCCTCCTCTCTTTCTGCCTGCCTCTCTGCCTACTTGTGATCTCTCTCTGTCAAATAAATAAATAAAATCTTTTAAAAAAGAAGGAGAGAAATAAATAAATAAAGAAAGAAAGAAAGAAAGAAAGAAAGAAAGAGAGAAAGAAAGAAAGAGAGAAGGAAAGAGAAAAACTTCTACTTTCCTATATCCAAATCATATACTCAATTTTAAAAAGTTAAACATTTTTGTGGAAGTTGAGTTTTTCATTTCCAGCTGATCAACTTTGCTTTTACTCTTCCCCATCATTTTCTGTTCTCATGATCCATCTCTTGAAGACATCTGTATTTGTCTTGCCCTGCCTTTAACTCTAAGCTGCACAGACATGTAACTATTTTGTTTACCTTGGCACTGCTGGTTTAAAACCTTTGATGTTTCTCCATGCCTAATTAGTGTCCAGATACCAAAGATTGGCATAAAAGCCCTGTCGTTATTTAGTACCCACCTACTTTTTCAGCTTAATTTCTGTCATCCTCATCACCTCTACTTTTTTTAAAAGATTTTATTGATTGACTGATTGATTTAATACACAGAGCGAGAGAGTAAGCACCCAAGCAGGGAAAGAGAGAAGCAAGCTCCCTTCTGAGCAGTGAGCCTGACATGGGTCTCAATCCCAGGACCCTGGGATCATAACCTGAGCCTAAGGCAGACACTTAACCAATTGCGCCACCCAGGCGCCCCTCACCACCTCTTCTTATCCACATTATGGAAGAAGCCCTGGCCCTTGAGACAAAAGCAGCAGGGGAGTGAGAGGTAGAGACCAAGCTCAAGTACATCACCATGGCAGCTGTCTCCTTCAAAGTTTTCATTCCTACAAAACCAGCTGTAATCTGTATTTAAGAACTTTCACATTGTCTCTTCTTAGGAAGTAATTTTTTTCTTTTTGGAGGGAAACCCATAACCTTAAATATTACTGAGCATTTGAAGGTGTAGTTCATTGTTCTTTTTATAAAATTCAACCTTCCTACCAATCTATTTGTAGCCTTTTCTCTCCATTAAGACCTTGTGCTTCTTAACAATCACATGTGTATTATATTCATGTTTATTACAAAAACAAATAGCACAGGCTTTAGCATATAATGTTCTTAAAAAATTCTTTAATGCATAAATGAATATAATCCTGTTTCTCCTGGCAGATGGTGTACAAGAGTTAAGAACTAATTTGTCATTTTCATTGAAAGCTTGTCAACAATATATAGATCTCCTTGAAAGATGTTGCCTTTAAGTACCGTAGACATTAGATTCAGAGTGTCTTGAAACATGAGGACTTTTTTAAATCATGAAATCAGGAGAGCACATAAAACCTACATGGATATTTTAAAGAATAATAAAAAGCCAAAATAAAGTAGTCAATATCCAGCACTAAGAAATACGCATTATCAGTAATGGCCATGTCCCTGATCTGGTTGTCTTTGATGACATATCTATCTCTTCCTATCCCTAGGAATAACTACTATCTTCACAAATGTTAGAATGATTCTCTGGCTCTTCTTTATGATTTTAGCCTGTTGTGTATATGCCCCCTGACAATAAATTAATTGGTTTTGCTTGCTTTTGAGCCTTATGTAAATGGGAATACATCATGTGAATAGTTTGAATGATATGTCTTCTGCTCATTGTGAAATTCATTTCTGGTGATATTTGTAGCTGTTCATTCCTTTCCATTGCTCTATTATGCTATTGAATGGTGACATCTCTCTTTATATATTCAGTCTACCCTATAAAGATCTACTCTGCTATAAATTTTCTTGTACACATCTTTCCTATGCATGAATAAGAGTTTATCTAATTTATTAAAACCTAGTGATAGAATTGGGAGGTCATGGGGCATGTGCATTTCATATTCATGTTAAACCAATCTGTTTTCTAAAGAAGTGTTCCAGTTTATGATTCATCTAGCAGTATATGAACATCTCTGTTGATTCATATGCTCTCTGATATTTGATAATATGTAGGCTTAAAATTTTTACTAGTCTGATGGGTGTAATATGGTATCTCATGATTTTAAATTTCATTTTTTTGATTGTTACTGAATCTAAGTATATTTTCATATGCTTATTGTTGATTGAAGTTTCTTCTTCTTTGAAATGCCTATTCAAATCTTTGCCCAATTTTCCTATTGAACTGTTTGAAATTTTTTTCCAGATGTTTGTCCTTTCTGAACTTTATGTGATGTAAATATATTCTCAGATTTTATAGACTTTTCACTTCCTTTAGTGTATATTGCTGAGCAGATCACATTTTTAATATGATCACATCTATAACTCTTCGTTTTGCTTTTCACACTTAGTGTTTTAATTTACCCAGACTTGACTTTTGTTTGAAAAGAGTTAGGAATATAATTATCTTTTATTTATTGCAATGTCTATTATACTTTTTCTAATTGATTTCTTTTTTTTTTTTTTAAGAATTTATTTATTTGACAGCGAGAAACACAGCCAGAGAGGGAACACAAGCAGGGGGAGTGAGAGAGGGAGAAGCAGGCTTCCCGCCGAGCAGGGAGCCCGATGTGGGACTCGATCCCGGGTCTCCGGGATCATGACCTGAGCCGAAGGCAGTCGCTTAACCAACTGAGCCACCCAGGCGTCCCTCTAATTGATTTCTAACAGAAAATCTGTCAAGTAGCAAGTATGCATTTAACATGGAAATCTGTTTCTGGGCTCTCTATTTCAATGTCATTGGTCTACTTGTCTCATAGGATAAATTAACTAGAGAAAAGAGAAGTACATGGGCACCTGGGTGGCTCAGTGGGTTAAAGCCTCTGCCTTCAGCTCAGGTCATGATCTCAGGGTCCTGGGATCGAGGCCCACATTGGGCTCTCTGCTCAGCAGGGAGCCTGCTTCCCCCTCCTTCCCTCTGCCTGCCTCTCTGCCTGCCTCTCTGCCTACTTGTGATCTCTCTTTCTGTCAAATAAATAAATAAAATATTTAAAAAAAAAGAAAAAAGAAAAGAGAAGTACACAGGAGAAAGAGGAAAAAATGGCATATACTTTAGAATTAGTTTTCTAGTTGATTGTGATATATGTATTGGGACTATTTAATTTTTAATATTTTATTTATTTATTTGACAGAGAGAAATACAGCCAGAGAGGGAACACAAGCAGCAGGAGTGAGAGAGGAAGAAGCAGGCTTCCCAACGAGCAGGGAGCCCAATGCGGGACTCCAGGATCATGACTTGAGCCAAAGGCAGATGCTCAATGACTAAGCCACCCAGGTGCCCCAGGACTATTTAATTTTTTAATACCAAAAGCACCACCTCATAGACTAATTGGACAGATCTGTAAAACAGATAAACAGGATTGCCAACATAATTTGGAGAACCCCATGCAAAATGAAAATGAGTCTTCTTGTTAAAAAATAATTTAAAATTTCAAGATGGTGGTATCAGAACACTAAACTGGCACAGCCCCTTTTGTGTATGGGGCCCTGTGCAGCTGCATAGATCATATACTCAGGAAGTCAACCGTGCAGGTAAATATTATGAGATAGTTCTCTTTTTATATGAGAATTATAAAACGATGGAAGAATAAGCTCCAGATTCTTATAGAAAACAATTTATAATCAAGAAAAAATACATTGATAAAAGAAATTAAACACCAAGAATGGAATATAGTAGAATATTCACACTAAATTACATTTAATACTACTTATTATACCAGTAATGACAAAGATTCCTACAACTAGCAAGGAGAGAATTAATCTTTAATTGGTCTGCTTTTATTCCTCATTCTCTAACTACAAGTTTGGATCTCTGACCTTCATGTATTCTCATGCTTTTGCTTGACTACAGGGTCATAGTACACGTAACAGTCTTTCAAGGTTCCATGCCTTAACACACCAAAATGAATATACTCTTTATACAGTTTCCTGCTCTGTTTACTTTATGATCTTAAATAAATGTTTCAAGGAATTTATAGCCCCCTAGTACTAGTTCATGTGCCAGGAGTACTTAACAGAAAAAATTATTTGAATTGATGCCTGTAGATTTATCTTCTTATATAACCTCTTATTAGATGTTTTTGTATTTGCTGAAAGAAATGAACTATTTATATTATTAAAAGTTGGCTCAATTTTGTATGGAATATATTAAATAATTATTCATTATGCAGTATTGTCAGAAACTCTTGTATTCTATATAATTGAATTTGAAAGATTACCCAAAATAATAATTTAATAGTCAAAGCTTCAACTTTTTTTGAAGATTTTTTTAAAGATTTATTTATTTACTTGAGAGAGAAAGAGACAGAGACAGAGAGTGAGTCGGGTGGAGGGGCAGAGGGAGATGGAGAAGCAGATTCCCCACTGAGCAGGGAACCCAATGCGGGGCTCAATCCCAGGACCCTGGGATCACCACCTCAGCCAAAGGCAGACACTTACTCAACTGAGCCACCCAGGTGCCTCTCATTTATTTTTTTTTAGAGAGAGAAAGCAGGGAGCAGGCAGAAGGATAGGGAGCAAGCAGACCCCAGAGAGCATGGAGCTCAGACGGGGCTTGATCCCAGGATCCTGAGATCATGACCTGAACTGAAACCAAGAGTCAGATGCCCAATCAGCTGAGCCACTCCAGCTCCCCTCAAAGCTTTGACTTCTTGCCATTCTTTATCTATATGATTTTTTTTCTGATCTTTATGATTCAATATCTTTCCCTTACTAAAAAGAGTATTTCAAACATTACTGGCCCTTTTCTTTTACTTTGATTATATTTATACCTTTATTTTGAGCATTAATTATTGAGCTAGTTTGTAACAGCTCAGTTGGCTATGCACATAGTACCTACTTTCACTGATTTTTATACCCCTTGACTCTTGGTTAGATTGTCAACTGCTATTTGAATGTATTAGTGTGCTTTAGGTTTGTGTTTTATCCTTAATTTGCTTTTCCTAATTTGATGTAGGCTGGGAAACTGCTCATTAATTTATTAGAATTTAGTCAAATAAGAGTCAAAAGTTTCAAAGAAACAACCATTCTACCAAAAAAGTGCATAGATTTTTGTAATAGGCCTTTTGACTAAGATCACTAACAGACTCTCTAAATGTACTTACATTTAGATTTATGGTTTTGCTCAGATTGTGCCTAAGAAAGGGCTCTATTGATGCATATAGTATTGTAATGAGTAGTTAATTCTCAGTTTTTGACTTATTCTCAGTTTATAGACTTCTTATACCTCTAGGGTTATGAGGTTTCTATTCCATTGCTTGAAGTTTTGTAGTTCCAATGATCAAATGGTTGCCAAATAGCTCAAGTTCATTTGTTCATATGCATGTATTATTATAAGGAAAATAATAGTTATTTTATATCTACTATATACCCACATACAAAATGATTATTAATCCACACACATATAAAAATAAGAAAAATATTACTGTCTTATAGATCATAAACAAAGCCCAGAGAAGTTATAGAAGTCACCAATGCTTGTAAATCTATCAGAAATTAACAAAACATGTGCCAATAGAAAAGGTTCAACAAACATTTATTAAATAAATTGATGTCATTGAATGAAATCTGACTTCAAACCAACAGATATTTTTTAACATAAAGGGGGGGGGGTGAACAGGGATAATGAATTGAATTAGTCAGCCATGGGATTATCCTTGGTTTTCATTGAATTATGACATTTCTATTGCAGAGACAGTCTCAAGAACAGATCTACTAAATAATTAAATCTTAAAAAAAGATTTAAAATTAGTCTCAGTTATAATCCATAACAGTTCACATCAATAAGAAATAAGATGATATAAAATATATGCCTATATTGGGGCACCTGGGTAGCTCATTTGGTTAAGCATCTGCCTTCAGCTCAGATCGTGATCACTTGTTCCTGGGATTGAACCCTGCATGGGCTCCATGCTCCATGGGGAACCTTCTTTTCCCTCTCACTCTGTCCCCTGGTTTGTGCTCTCTCTCACTGTCTCAGATAAATAAATAAAATTTTAAATATTAAAATAAAATATATACTTATAGGAGTGCCTGGGTGGTTCAGTTGTTAAGCATCTACCTTTAGCGCAGGTCATGATCCTGGAGTTCTGGGATCAAGCCCCTCATCGGGCTCCCTGCTTCTCCCTCTCTCACTCCCCCTGCTTGTGTTCCATCTCTGTGTTTCTCTCTGTCAAATAAATTTAAAAAATTAATATATATGTATATATATATATATATATATATATACCTATAATGGTGGTTTATATATACAAATAAATAATCTCCTATAATAGGGGATTTTTATAACTGCAGGGCCTTAAATTCAGAAATGTCAGTTTTCCCATGCTACAGACTGCTAAATAAAGTTGAATAGTTTCTATTAGTATCAACTGTTACTTAGATAGCTTTATGTTATGTAGAAATGTTTCCAAAAAAATCAAAATTTCTTTGTTTGTTTATTGTTTGTGGCTTTTATGAAGTACCTGCTAATGCACTGATCTTTTTTCTCCTGGGGTTAGCATCTCTGGAATACAGTCCTGGTCAGAGCTTATAAGTGAGAAATTGGTTTCTTCAGTTTACCTTTCGGGCAAACTCCATGTATGGTCTGCTTTAACTTTCATCCCAGCCAGGGATGGTTTATTTGCAAGTGATAGAAACCCTCCAAAGCTAAACTGTCTTAAGAAGAAATGTTCACAGAGTGCATTTAAAAGAAATTTAGCTAAAGGAACTATGTGTGCCCTACATGCATGCACATGTGCACACACATGCATGTAGCTCCTGGGTGGCTTGACCATGGCTCTTTCTATGTATTGGGTTCAGGCTGATGACTCTGTAAACTATCTTGTCTTCTTGTTTTTCTACATAAACATGTCCCATGATGCTTGTATGTAGATCCTAAGCCTATATAACGTTCTTTTTAGAGCTCCATAGTTAAATTACTCCATCAATGTACCCCTCTTCTAAATTTCTGGGAGAGAAGATCTAATTGGCTCAGCTAGAATTGAAATGTCCACACCAACCAATCTTCTGTAGGCTAGAAGATGCATGTCTGTGATCATCTGTGAAGATGCATTTCATATCTTCAGGCTGTGGTGTTGTCTGTATTGAGATCATTGAGCTAAAGTGATGATGAATAAGGTTAGTGTAGACATTACTACCGAATGTCATTTATGATGATCCTTTCCAACAGATTTAGACAAAAATATCATTAGAAGCATTTTTTCTATAGTCAGTTTGATTTTGAGTCTTCAACTATGTTTCCTGAGCCTCAAAAGGAAGGAAGTGTTTTCTCTGGCTACTACAAATTCTAAAATAGAAGAAGTTCATGGTTCTATGTCAAACAAAATATGCTTACATAATTGAAGAATACCATCCTTGCTGGCTATATCATTTCTAAGACAAGAAACGTGTATTAGTTATCTACTGCTGCAGAGAAAATTACTCCAAAACTTAGCAACTTGTAACAACAACTATTTATTATTTCAAAAGTTGTCCAAAATCCTGGAGCAGCTTAGCTGGCTATCTCTTTCTCGGGATCTTTCATAAGGGCTAGAGTTGACGTATTGGCCAGGGCTGCAGACATCTCAAAGCTACAGTTGGGAGAGGATCCACTTCTATGTTCCCTCACATGGCTATTGGTCAACCTCTGGCCCTTGTTAGGCATTAGCTGCGGGCCAGGGATATCAGTTTTTTGCAACTCTGGTCTTTGTGGTATTGTTTTATCACATATTTTGAATAAATAATCATCTGTTTACATACTTAAGACAAACCTTTTCAAAGCTATATCAAACAACATACTATAGCCATTTTTCTCACTGTCTCTGTCTTTTTAGTTTTTGGTGACCTTATCACTTCTTTTCCAAAATGCTCAAGAGATCTCTCAGATAATTGTGGATGTTTTCCCAATTGCCCATATATATGAAACAAACTATTCCCTCTTTTTTTCTTTTGGAGACATTCTTCCCACTGTGTCCTACCACCTGTTTTCAGTGTGTATTGTTGCTCTCTACATCTGGTATTTCAGATTTATCTTGAGCTGGATGATCTTTCATTTCTGGATCCTAAGTGTTCTTCTTTCTCAAATAGCTACTCATTTGTTTTGAAGAACATTCTCCAATAAAAATAATACAGGATCGCCCATACTTTTGTATAACATTTAGTTGATATATGCTGGTTGAATATAGAATTCGAGGATGGAAATATTTTTGCTCAGAAAGGACTTTTAAAGGCAATACACTGACTTCTAATTTTTAGTGTTGCTGCTAAAAAGTCTGAAGCCATTATCATTCCAATTATTTTGTAATTTTTTATTCTCACCGGATTTTTTTTTTAGGATTTTCTTTTTATTTCTCATGTTCTGAAATTGATGGGATTTTTCAGCGTGATTGGGGAAGTAGGTATGTTTCATGGTTCTGGACACTTACTGAATCTTCAATCAGGAAAACTGTTCTTCAGTTATGAAATTTATTTTTATGCTATTTCTTAGATAATTTCTGTACCTCGGTTGTTTTTTTCTAGTTTTCTAATTCTATAACACCTAATATGTAAATAGTGAGTCTTATGGTATAATATTTAATACTTTCTCCCAAATTTTCCATTAATTAAATGTTTCATTTTCTTTGGAATTTTATCATCCAAATCTTGGAGTGAATTCTTTTTTTAACTTTAAAAAGTTTTTCTTGTCTCATACCTGTTTCCTCTTTTTGTTTCATTTTGCTTTTGCTTTATTGGTGCAATTTTTTTCTCCTGTCTCTCTGAAGATATTAGTCATTTTATTTTGAAGTTTTCACCTTGCTGCCTAAATTTTTCCCATTGCCTCTAATTCTTCAGGGTTCTCTCCTTTTACTGTTCATTGATTTGTTTTGGCCTTTCTCTTTCAACTTGGAGACTTTCCTCAAATTCTTGGGAATTCTTTAATTTTGCTCTCCATTCTATTTAAGTATAAGTCACTGAAATCATGATTGGTGTGCAGTGATATGGATTGTGGACCAGGTCCACCACACTTTCATGTTGGGGGAAATGTACTCTTTATATGAACTAGGGTGATTAACTTCTCCATGCCCCTGAATTTGTCAGGATAGGAAGAGGACAAGCAAATAAGAGACAATTTCTCTCTGGCTAGTAATATTTTGGAACTTGAAGGGGCTAGAGTAAGAGTAGACTAGATTTTTAGTTAATCTGCCTTTTCAACCCATAGGTCATCCTAGATCTCCACTGAAGATAACCGGAGTCTGAAGATATTTCTCCAAAAGGGGCTTAGGTGGGAAGGAGTGCTAGTCTCTTAACTATCAGATTAAGCAAGCTTCTTCTTTATATAGACCTTCTACCAGCTGTTCTGTGTTCAACTCCATTTTTGTGCTTGTAAATTCTGCATCCAGTTCCTGACTGACCCAAATCATAAGTTAATCAGTACTTTTCATAATGCTCTATTTGACTATTTGTATATAATAACAAATGGCCATAATAATAAGTAAACCCTTTTTAGTGATAGTGTAAAATCACAGGTGTAAATTTGCAGATGTTTTTGATAAAAAATAGTAATAAATGCCTAGATTTGATTATTATGAATTATTATGATGACAAAAATTATATATTTTAATAACATGTGAAAAGGATCTCTATTTGAAATTGACATTTGTTAATAGAAGACATTAAAAGATTAAAACAGAATAAAAGTAAATGCTAAATAAAAGTCATTCAAAATATTAAAACTACTTTAAATACCACATATATTAAAAGATTTAAAAGGTATATTTTTTAAAATGAAAAGTTTAAATGCACAAACCATTAATAATCCCACCAATAGTCTTGATCTTTATTTTAGGATAAATATTCCTGTTTTGTAGAAAAATTCCTTTCATTTTTGTGTCCAGAAGATCTTCAACTTGAATGTTAGGGTATGCACTGCTTCATAAAAGCTCATTTTTATTTTTTAGTGATGAAAGTATTTCACCCACTTGCCCTGAATTTGGTTTTGCTACTGAAATCTATATTGCTTTTCCTGATTGAGATTTTAGCTCTGTTACTAATTCCATGTCTGAGTATTCTACAAATATTCTTGTCTTCTTCCCCTTGCATTTCTTTTGCTATTTACAAAACACTGTGCACATGGAGTATTTTTAAATACTTGAAAAATTCAGCTAACATCATTGGGTAGTATTATAGTAACATAATGTTCCAATATCCTAACAGTTAACAGCACTACACAGAACCATGTATGGAAATTGCCAATTTGAGAATGTATTTTGCTTCTGGACCTTGTTATTTCTTGGAACAACAATTTAAGAATTTGTATAAAGTATACTATACATATAAATGTATTAATATATATTTTTATATGCAAGAATTATGCATCCTTAGCAGCAGATGGGGCCACAAATACAAAGTCACAATGTGGCAGCAGCCACTGATTACATCTTGACTGCTTCTGTCCTCCCTGCTTATGTCCCACTACTAGAAATGTCAGTCTTATCCTTCTACCGTGCACATCGGTGATTCCTGCTCTTTCTTCCAACTTGAAATCAGTCTATTTCTTCAAACTAGTAACATCTCTATGGTGATTATTAAGGTTTAATTCTAGCAAGGGAATTCTAATTCTTCTTCCTGTTTTCCCAATTGATTTTTCTCTGGATTCAGCAAAACATATATATTTCCCAGAAAACAATCCCCTTATGGAAACACCACTGTATGCATAACCTATCATTCTTTATATCTGAGGTGCCTCCAGTCACTGAGGCTGTCCAAATATCATGCAGTAAATTGGCTCATCTATAACTTCCCCTCCAAAGTTAAATAGGTTTAAATTTTCTCACCTACATTCGTTTTTAAAATTTTTCTTTTGCTTCGCCATCTCTATATATTTTAATGAACCTCTCATCTTTTATTTTCTTTTTGGTAGTTATTTTTTCTTGTGGATTAAAATCTTTACAGGAATATCAGTGATATTTAGGGATTTGAAAGGAGAGAAATGTAAGACATGAGTCTGTCATTTTTACTCATGCCCCTCCTTGCCCTTGGTGATTAACTTGCCGACCCATAGATGATAAAAACAGACAAACAAAGCTTTATGTATCACATAACTCTGCCCTTCTCTCTAGAAGTCATAGCTTAAAGGACAAATAATTACTTCTAAACCCAAGCTGTGTCAGATTCTCTCACAGATATTTTAAATTGGCATTAAGTAAGAAATATTAGGCTATGGAAATATACAAGGTAAGAATTTTTCCATTTCCATTTTAATCTATTCATTTAGCAACCAGGTAATTGAGTATCTACTATGTACCTACTTTTATATAAATACTGGGATTAATAAATGATTCACCATCTCTACCATCCAGGAATTCATAGTCTAGTCTTAGGAATGGACAAGACACACAGCCCTTCATACCTAGCAAGGATATATCTACCAATTGTTTGTAATGCAGGGAAAGAAGTGCTTATCTGCTAAGAAGAATCAAGAAAGGCTTCATAGAGACCCAGATTGAGCTGCAAGAGATAAGATGGAAGCAGGCAATTCAGGCATCAAAACACTGAAATCTAGATGGAGAAAAGAGCATATGCAATGTCCTAGAGGTGAAAGAGAAAAGGACACATTCAGGATGAGCAAGAAATACCACAAAACTGGAGTATAATGTGTTTGGGTCAATGGTAGCATGTTTAATAATTAAAAGTGCAGACTGGAAAAGATCATGAAGAAAAGGTTTGGAATTATCCTGAAAATGGAAGAATTTTTAGGCATGAGAACAATATGATCATATTTGTATTTTTGTAAGAGAATAATGGTGTTTTGGGGTGGATTGTGAGTAGCTAAGAGAGTTGGCAGGTTGAGCATTCTAAGGAAGCTCTCACATTAATTCAGGGGAGAGAACACTGACCAAAATTTATAGGCTTTTTTTTTTTCAAGTTTAGTGAGGATATGAAAAAGTAAGTGGAATTGTAACATTCTTCAAGAAGACTTTCTTGTCTACCCTGTAAGTCTGAGTGGTAGCCCTCTCTTTCAATTCATAAGATACTCATAATCATCACAAACTTTATCAGAATTCCATATTTGACTTTTAGGCATATTGAAAGCAATGATGATCTAAGTTTTAGTCACAACTGTATGTTTAAGACCTAGCAAGACTAAATGAGCATTGAGTATTTATTGAATAAATGAAAGATAACTGTCTTAGACATCTCAAACAGACCCTTATACTTCCCCAGCTGCTAGGAAATGAGAATTTGACTTATGTACATCCATAGCATATACACCAGAACATCTAAAGAATGATGGTCAGACCCGCAGAGGCTGGATCACCTGGGAACTCTTAGAAATGCAAATTCATGGAACCCATCCAGACTTATTGAATCAAAAACCTCTGGAGTTGAGGACCCCACAATTGGTGTTTTAACAAGTTCTCCAGGTCATTCTGATGCAAGCTGAAGATTAAGAACCATTGATATATACAGTTCCGAAATAATTTATGCCCTATAAGAGATCATGTGACCTAAATTCTTTTACTGTTCATGAAATCTTGTCTTAGTGTTCTGTAGCCCTAATTTTATAAGCAAAGTTCTATAGAACAAGAATGGTATAAAATAATGACTTTTGTTATTGTTGTCCTGAGTAAAAAAATGAGTAATCAATACTCATCTAGTTATAAAAGATCTACATACTTATTTACTTTATTTGATGAAGAAGTACTCCTTTGGTGGAACTGACTCAATGACTCTCCTGGGAAGTAAAATTGGTCCACACTGCTCTTTAAGGGCACAGTTCTGACTGCATGAGTAGAGGTGTCAAATCAGACCACATTGCCACATTGGCACTCTATGGACTTCTTTGATTCCATTCTCTAATAAATGAATATGTGACAATTACTGTATTGGAGTCAGCACTATTTCATCAAAATGTATACTTGATCGATTTTATTTTCATCTCTTTTAAGAACTGCCAGAATTTTAGCTCAAGCATAGCAGTCAGGCCTATGACTCAAGCATAGCAGTCAACAACCAAGCCATCAGAGTGTCCCAATCTAAATCTGAGTTTAAGTCTTTAATGAAAATAACTGCCAAAATGATCACAATTTTTTATTATGCCAAATGAAAATGATAATGCTGGTAGTGATATGTTATTCTCATTTAAGCAAAGAGTGACAATGAAAGTCACTCTAGGAGGGATTACACACACACACACACACATACACACACACACACAAACACACATACACACAAGCACACAAATTATTTTGCTTACTTTTTGCATCCTTAGTTTTGTAATCATTTCTTGTACTGCTATGTCCCACCTTCATAGTGAATATACATTACATAGCTCAAGCATACTGATTTTCACTTCATGAATCTGTAAACCCTATAATTCTTAGCCAAAACCTGGCAGCTTAACCTGTCTTTGAAGGAATGATTTAATAACAGAGACATGTAATGAGAGCTCTTATCGCTAAAATGTCACTGTATTTACAAAATATACTACAGGGCACTACTAATATACTACAAAGTGCTGTCATAAATCATTTAGCCTGGGCTACACTTTTAAAAATACATTAATAAAATAGGAACAGTTCAGTATCCTTGACTTTAAAACACCTATTTTTTTCTAATCTTAAATACTTTGGTCCCCTCAGTGACTATTACTTCATGTCTTTTCTATGTTCAGCACTTTCTTCTTGATAGTTTTACCATATGCTAATGTGGAACTAGCCTACAATACACTTTTATTTTATTTATAGATGATAATAGAATGTGTGGAGAGTTAGGGAGGTAAAGATAGGAAACAACTATTTGTCAAACAAATACTCATTACATTAGTAATACTAGCACTTCCATTTATTATCATCCACCATGTGGCAGGACAAAGCATTGTCTCGTGTGCCTGATATTTAATACTAGAAACATGTGAGGTAGGAATTATGATCTCCATTTTGTAGAATAAGAAGCTAAGGCACAGATGAGGTAATTGCCCTGCCCCAGGCATCAGGGCTAATTAGTGACTAAGAGAAGACTTGAACTCAAATCTAATTGATTCTAAAAGCCTTGTATATTCTAGCATGCTGTGGAGCCTCTCACTGATGCATTGAGTGTAGAGAGTGATGAGTTTACATTTGTCCTTTGAATGAGTGGGAGAATGATTAAGTGACCACTTGCGTCAGGGGTAGGAAGCTTCCTTTCCAGTAGAGATTATTATTTTTTGTGTAGACTCGGGGAACTCCAAGGTCTATAATCTCAGAAGAATGAGTGTTAGGAAAAGAAATCAGAATTCTGACCAAAATTTGCCAAAGAAGAGGAAGAGAGGATTTGTTTTTCTATGACACTTTTGAAAGTAGGGAAGATGAGCAGCTAGAAGCATGGGCATCATGAGCCTAGACACAGCTTTGTGCCTTGTTATCAGACACTCTCTTTTAATAACCATACTTTTATTCTTGAACAAAATAACATAATATTCTGGGGTTGGCAGGAAAGATAACAAATTAGAAAGTGTTCGAAATAAAACACGGTTATTTTTCCACCTCTGTTCTTATCCTGAGTATTTTAAATTATGTGGACTTATATCACTTTAGACCTTTAATTTTCAAAATTACTGCAATCAGGCCCTAATCAAATTTTCATAATTAATATTGCTTTCTTCAAAAAACAAAGACAAGCAGATATTAGCTACTTCCAATAAAAAGACCAAACTTCTAACACTCTTGCCAAAAATGAAATTGAATTTGATCAAATCTCTAGATCTACCTACCTGTATTAAGAAATGTGAAGGATAGAGCTTCATGTTAAATAATAAATAGGATACAGTCAGCAAAATCAGAATCCAAGACACTCCACAAAACATCTAGTTTATTTAACAAAGTAAGAAAAAAAGAGATGATGAGGAAACTTTTATACTAAAAGAGACAAATCAACCAGTTGCAATGTAGGGAATTTCAGTTAGATACTAATTGAAATTCTAAAAGAATTTATGAAAATATTGATGAAATATTTGACATTATAGATTATTAATTACTTTAGATGTGATCATGGACCATTGGGAATTTTTTAGGGATAGTAATATGATTCATGATCATTAAAAAAGAAGTCCAGTGACTTTTTAGGGACAAGGTATAAGTATAAGTGAAATATTACTGGCTATGTGGAGATGATTGTTGGGGCTGAGACATAGGTATTATGTGAGGAATTCATGATTATTCATTACTTTCTACATTTATATATGTTGGAAATTTTCTGTAATAAAAAGTTTTTTAAACATTGTTTTATCTAATATAGAATCAACCAATAACTTAGTGTGTGTTTCACATGATAGATAATGTTCTAAAGGGAAAATACTGTTAAAACCTCATCAGAGATAAGACAAAAATATAGGCACTAAATCGCAACTTAGTTTCTTGACATACCATTTTTAATATTTCAAGAAGACTTAAGAAAATCATTACCCCCCAAAGCTATGCAGGCTCCAACCATACCACCTTACTTCTCTCTTGACTAAATATCAATTCAGTGTTATCAAGCTGATTATCTTATTTTTAAAAAAAATTACTTAATATTTGATAGGGAACATCTTTCAAAATAGGTGATATTCCATGTCAGATTATAGGATTTAAAAATAGAATCTCTTGTCCCACCCACCAGGATGGGAACAAAGACACTGGCTGAGGGTTAATAAAGCTGGTGCTGGCTCCATAAACACCAAAATGCTGTGTGGCGTTGCCACTGTCTTCTGCTACAAGCTAGCACCAGCCACAGTGCAAGGAAATCCTCCCCCTAAGGATCTGTGCAGGTCTGCGCCCAGGGTCTTTGAAGTGTAGGGTTTCAAGAAGTGGTGTTGGGAAAATCAGATAGTCACATTGCAGAAGAATGAATCTGGACCACTTTTTTACACTATACACAAAAATAAACCCAAAATGGATAAAAGACCTAAATTTGAGACAGAAACCCATCAAAATCCTGGAGGAGAACACAGGCAAAAACTTCATTGACTTCAGCCGTAGGGACTTCTTACTAGACACATCCCTACAGGCAAGGGAAATAAAGGCAAAAATGAACTATTGAGATTTCATCAAGATAAAAATCTGTGCAGAAAAGGAAACAATCAAGAAAACTAAAAGGCAGCCTACAGAATGGGAGAAGATATTTGTGAATTATATATGGGATAAAGGGTTAGTATCCAAAATCTATAAAGAGCTTATCAATCTCAAGACCCAAAAAATAAATAATCCAGTTAAGAAATGGGCAGAAGGCATAAATAGACACTTTTCCAAAGAAGACATCCAGATGGCTAATAGACACACGAGAAGATGCTTAACATTACTATCATCAGGGAAATACCAATCAAAACCATGATGAGATACCACCTCACCTGTCAGAATGGTAAAATTAACAACACAAGAAACAACAGATGTTAGCAAGGGGAATACTCTTGCACTGTTGGTGGGAGTGCAAACGGGGCATCCACTCTGGAGAACTGTATGGAGATTCCTCAGAAAGTTAAAAGACCCAGCTATTGAACTACTAGCTGTTTACCCAAAGGATACAAAAATATAGATCCAAAGGGGTACATGAACCCTAATGTTTATAGCAGCATTATCAACAATAACCGAACTATGGAGAGAGTCCAAATGTCCATCAATTGATGAGTGGATAAAGAAGATGTGGAAAAGGGGCACCTGGGTAGCTCAGTAGTTAAGTGTCTGCCTTCAGCTCAGGTCATGGTTCCGGGGTCCCAGAATGGAGCCCTGCATCGGGCTCCCTGCTAGCAGGAAGCCTGCTTCTCCCTCTCTCACTCCCCCTGCTTGTGTTCTCTCTCTAGCTGTGTTTCTGTCTGTCAAATAAATAAATGAATAATCTTTAAAAAAAAAAGATGTGGAATGGAATAGAATAAAAAAAATGAAATGGAGTGGAATAAAATGGAATAAATACAATGGAATAAAAAAGAATGAAATCTTACCATTTGCAATAACCTGGGTGGAGCTAGAGTGTATTATGCTAAGTGAAATAAGTCAGAAAAAGACAAGTATGATAGGATCTCATTCATATGTGGAATTTAAGAAAGAAATGATAGAGAACAAACAGAGTTAATGAAGGGAAGTGGGTAGGTGGGGGGGATGGGATAGATGAAGAGTATTAAGGAGGGTAGTGTTTGTGATAAGCCCTGAGTGTTGTGTGAATCACTGAATTCCACTCCAGAAACCAATATTTCACTATATTCTAATTGAGTAAAATTTATATAAAAAATAAATAAAAATAAAAATAGGCTCTTTTATTTTTTTTAACTTATTTATTTTAGAGAGAATGTATGTGAATTGTCAGGGGGCGGGGTGCAGATGGAAAGGGAGTCAGAGCATCTTAAGCAGGCTTCACTCCCAGTGCAGAGTCTGATGCTGGCCTTGATCTCATAACCCTGAGATCTCATGACCTGAGCCAAAACCAAGAGTTGGATGCTTAACCAAGTGAGACGCCCAAGCACCCCTAAAATAAGCACTCTTTAAATCTTATAAAACCTTGGTGCTATTGACTGAATTGTGTCCCTCCCCAGCCCTCCCCAAACAACAACAAAAAAATCGTATATTGAAGTCTTAACCCACAATGGGACAGTATTTAGAATAACAGTAATTAGATGATATCCTTGGGTTTCCTGATAGGATTAATGTCCTTATAGGAAGGTATACCAGAGAGTTTGCACACTTTCTGTCTGCCATGTAAGAACACATCAAGAAAGCAGCCATCTTGTAAGCCAGAAAGAGAGCCCTTATCAGAAAACAAACATTGCCAGTACCTTGATCTCAGACTTCTAGCCTCCAGAACTGTTAGAAAATAAATTTCTGCTGCTTAGAGCAATTGTTAATTTATAATATTTATTATGGAAGCCCAAGGTGACTAAAAATTTTTGGTATATAGAATTAGGTGCTGTATCAAAGACAAAAACATGTGGAGGCAGCTTTGGAGCAGGCTAATAGGTACAGTTTTGAGACCATAGAACCATTCAGTTGCAAATATGCACAGTTTTTCAAGAAAAAAAGAGAATGACTCAGAGATCATGAGGGCCACCTTCTCAGTTTCAGAGTGGGGCCATTGCCTCAGTTTCAACAGGAATAATTGGCCTGTGTCTCATCGTTGGATGTGGGGTTGCCATATAGTCTTTGAGGTATATCCTCCCCCCCACCAGAGTGTTGAGAGTAGCCCCTCCTCCACCCCCACTCTTGGGTCTGGAAGGTGGGACATGAAACCAAAAGGACTATTCTTTTTTTTTTTTTTTTAAAGATTTTATTTATTTGACAGAGAGAAACATAGCCAGAGAGGGAACACAAGCAGGGGGAGTGAGAGGGAGAAGCAGGCTTCCCACATAGCAGGGAGCCCGATGTGGAACTCGATCCCGGGTCTCCAGGATCATGACCTGAGCCAAAGGCAGTCACTTAACCAACTGAGCCACCCAGGCGCCCCTAAAAAGGACTATTCTTGAGCCTTAAGAACTGAGAGAATTTGCCTTGCTAGGTTTTGGACTTGCTTGGGAATCACCATCCTTTCCTTCTTTTCTATTTCTTCCTTTTGGAATGGGAATGTCTACCCAATCCTCTCCACCACTCTATTTTAGAAGAACATAACTTGTCTGGTTTCCTAGTTCATAGCTAGAGAGGAATTTTGCCTCAGGATGAATCATATTTCGAGTACCACCCATTACTGATTTAGAAAATATTTAGATGAGACTTTGGACTTAAACTGTAGAATTTGTACTAGGATAGAGTAAGTCTCTCCAAGCTGTTGAGATGAAATTCAAGTATTTTTTGTGAAATAAGGACTTGAATTTTGGAAGGCCAGGGGTGAAATGCTATGACTGAGTTTTGTCTTTCCGAAATTCATATGTTTAAGCCCTGATTTCTAATGTAACGGTATTTGAAGTAAGAAAGGAAGTAAATAAGGTCATAAGAGTAGGGTAACGATAGGATTAGTGCCCTTATAAGAACACTAGCAGAGATCTCTTCCTTTCTCTCTCTCTCTCTCTCTCTCTCTCTCTCTTTCACACACACACACACACACCCCTGTGAGGCATGAAGGAGACTGTTTGCAAGCCAGAAAAAGAGTTTTCACCAGAGACAAAATTGGCTAGTACCTTGATCTTGGATTTTTCAGTTTCCAAATAAGGAGAAAATAAATTTCTGTTGCTTAAGCCACCCAGTTGGCTTAAGTATTGCCATTTGTATGGCAGCCTGAACTAAGACACTTGGTATACATAAGAATCACTTTCAGAGATTGTTTAAAAAAAGAAACAAAGACACAAATATTTAACTGTACATTCAGACACCCAGGCTCTGTCCAGGTCTCACCCAGGCATTGGGAGTTGTAAGAAGCTCACTGGTGACACACTGCTTATCAGTGATCATTTTCATACCCACACTGTATGTGTGTGGGAGAGCTTCCCCAACCAAGAGAGAAGCTCTGGCATTTGTGCTATTTCCCCACCTGGTTGTCATTACATTCCCATAAAAGCAGCTTGAGTGACACTCACTCCTTGCAAATCGGATAATCAATGTAATAATGTTTAAAGAACTTCCCTAGCCAAAGCAGCTAGGAAGCCTAAAATGTTCTCACCAAATGGAAATGTCTGGGAAGGTTCATGTAGCACTTTGTACATGATGCTTTGTAGCCTGCCAGCCCTTCAGTGGAGCAGAACTTACTCTTAGCTCATGTGTAATTGATAAATTGATGTCCAGAAGCTTGTAGATTTCTGAATCTGAATAGAACAATTAAGCTTTTCAGACATTGAAGGGATGGGTCTGCTTCTCATTTTAGTAATTTTCACTAATAATTTTCACTCCAGATTAGTTTCCCTAATGAATCAGTGGTTCATTAAAGAAACCAGATTTACAAAGTTAGAATGAGAATAAAACTTTTTTTCCCATACATAGAAATTACAAAATAATTCAAACATAAAAGAAAGTACAAAGGTCAGTATAGCACTAATGTATGTACTGACTTAAAAAAATAACATGTTAAAACTATAATTAGCACCTTTATTTAGTGGCTTTATTAAGGCCTAATTTATATATAATTGACTTGATCAGTATTAAGTATAAATTTATATAAATTTGAACAAATATATTCTGTCACATAATGACTACCACAATCACAATATGAAACATTTCTGATCCCCCTCACAAATGTTTCCTTAGTGCTCTTTGCAGACAGTTCTCTCCCACTTCCCTAGCTCCTAGCAACCATTGATCTTCTTTAAGTGAAAAGGAAGTAAGGCATGGACTGGAAGAAAATATTTGCATAATATATATCTGATAAATGATTTGTACCTAAAATATGTTTGTACCTAAAAAACACAACTGAATAAGACAACCCATGGTGGAGACATGGTTGGGCGGGGGGGGGGGGGGGGTGGTGAGCAAAAGGTTTGAATAAACTTTCCCAAAGAAGGTGCATAAATTGAAAATGAGAAGGTACTCAATATTATTAGTATTAGGAATGTACTGATAAAAAACACAATAAGTTACAACTGCATACATTCTCCTAGTGATAGAATAGCTGAATTAACACAATACCAAGTGTTATATTTATAGGGAGCAACTATAGCAAGACTGATAGGAAGACAAAAGTGTGTAGTAACATTGAAAAACTTATCAGCATTTTTAGAAAGTTAACCTAATTATAAAACCCGGCAATCCCACTCCTGAGAAAAGAACTGAAAACATACCCACGTATAGACATACACTAAAGTTTGTAGCCATTTTCCTCAAATCGCTTTATAAAAAAATATATTATTAGATGCAAATGAAGACAATTCCCCTATATGTTTCTGTTTCCATTCTCTTTCCAGAGGTAACTACAATCCCAAAGTTGATGTGTTCCCTTTTTATATAGGAGTTAGTTGTTACTACCTATGCATGTTTCCATGATAAAGGAAAAGGATTTTTTAATGCTTTTTCAGGACAATGTATCTAAAATCATATAATTTTACTTGTAGCCTTTTGCAATTTGCTTTATTCATGGGAGGATTATTTCTAGATTTATCTGTGTGTACAATGTAACTCTAGTTCCCTCATACTTATTACTATATAATATTCTGCTTTATATATATCAAATATGTATCCAATTTTATTTGTGGACATTAGGATTGTTGCAAAATTCTTTGTTATTGTAAACTATTTTTTCAGGGTGTAAGAATGCTCATGTTTTCTTGTCCACATGGGAGAGTCTCTTGAGTACATACCTAGAAATGGTACTGTAGCTTATAGGGTGTATTCAAAGCTACTAATATTACCACATCTCTCTATTTGCAGTTATGCTAAGTATTTTCCATCTTCCCTTCCTGACAATGCCCATTCTTTCCTACACTGCTTTGTGGCACAAAAGACTAACCATTTTGAGCCATATCAACTTGGTTCCCATGACCTTAGGTTCATGGTTATCAGTCTCTGCTTCAGCTGGGTGACTCATTCCTAAAACGAAAGCTGTCCCCATCATCAACCTTCATGCTTAAAGGTAGTAACAGCTTCCTACCATTACTAACCCTGTAGTGCTGCTCCACCATCCCTGATGAACTTCTCTTAACCCTTACTTTCAGCTTTGTAGATAGCCCTAGTCCTTCACCAAACTCCTCTTCAATTACTTCATTTGAAAGTGCCATCTGTTTCCTGCTGGGATCCTGACCAATACAATGCTTCTTAATTTATATATAATACAGGAGAATTCCTGTTTCATTCTTCCCAATAGTTAATATTAACAGATTTCTTCATTTCTGCCAATTGGATGTATGTGAAATAAAAACTCACGATTATCTTAATTTCAATTTCCTGATTAGAAGTAGAGCATCTTTTCACATTTATGTTGGCCATTCAGATTTTTTTCCTCAAGGAATTACCTTTTCATCTTTATTGTCCATATCTCCTTGAATTGTTTATCTTTTTCTAACTGATTTGTAGAAATTATGTGTATGTTCTAAAAACTAATACTGTGTCAATTATGGGTGTTGCAAATATCTTTTTAATCTGTGGCTTAAAAAATGCTACGGTATCTTTTTAGTGAAGAATGTTTTGAATGAAGTCTAAACAATCAATATTTATGCTTTTATGGTTTTTAGCTTGCTTAGGAAATTTTTCATACTTCCATATTATTAAATCATCCTCCAATTTTTTTAATTAAAAATTTTTTCCTCTTACATATTTTATGCATCTGGAGTTTATTTTTATTTGTAGTATGTTGATACAATGTTATTATCTTCCATATGGATAGCCAATTGCCCCAACATATTCCAATTAATAGCCTATTCATTCCTCATTGAATTATAATGATACATTTGTCATTTAATAAGTTTCTTATGTGCATTAGTGTATTTCTATGCTCCATATTTCATTCTACTTTTGTATTTATCTGACACTGTGCCAATATCAATGAGTATAAATCATTCTAGCTGCAAAGATTTTTCATCTCTACGGGGGAGCAAGAGCTCTTCCACTTTATTTTTCTTTAAATTGTTTTTGACAATTTTTGGCCATTTATTTTTCTATGTGAATATTATAATAAACTGGCTAAATTCTCGAAAAATAAAAATCTTGTTTGAATTTTTATTGGAAGTAAATTAAATGTGTAGGTTAAATCAGCGGAAATTACTTCTATATAATATTGACTGAGTGTGTATGTGTATGTGTGGACACACACACGTGTGTGTAAATATAGATGTATGTTTATGTCTCTCATTTGCCTCTCAGGTTTGAGAACTCTTTTCATAAAAATTTTGCATGTGTTTTGTTAGATTTATTTCTGAGTACCTTAAATGTTTTTGTTGCTATTGAGGATGAGATCATTAAATTCTTTAATGGGATGCTCTGTACCAAATATCTATTTTGAGATTTACTTCAGCAAACTTTCTGAACATGAATTCAAATATTTTCTTCTATTGATTTTACTTATGGATAAATTTATCTGTAACAAATGAAGATTTTATTTTATTCTTTGCAATTCTTACAGTTCCACTTTCTTTCTTTTTTATTCCTTCATCTTTTTTGTCTTATTGCAATGTTTACAATCTCCAATAAAATATTGAATGGTAGGAGAAAAAAAAAGGTATCCTTGTCCCAGCCCTTACTTTAAAGGAAGTGCTTCTAACCTCTCACCATTAAATACAATGTTCCTTGTAATGAATGCATTGACAGATACCTTTTGTAAGGTTAAGAAGGTACTAGGAATTTATATCACAAATTGAGCTGGAATTTTACATGTATTTTTCCTACACCTATTTAATTTATCATTCTATTTCTTTTTTACTCAGTTACTATTATGTCTGCAATGAATTATATTAATAGATAGACATTAAACTATTATTTTATTCATTGGATACATGTGTCAGTTGTTATATTTGACTTGCTAATATTTTATTATTTTTGTATCTATAATTATAAATGATATTGGTCCCACAATACAATTTCTTACAATTGCCCTACCCGTGTCTGGTAGTGTATACTTCTGGATGGGAGAAGGGGAGTATGGGATTTGCTCATAAGATTATTTTATTTGTCTTTTTTGTTTGTTTGTTTTTTGGAAGTTTTACTAATAGAAGTCTAGGTATAGATTTGTTTTAATTTATCTCTCAGATAAATTAAGAGGGCTTCATCAATATGATACTTCATGTCTCATTAATTCTGGAAAACTTATCATTATATCACAGAATACTGTCTTTACCACATTTTCTCTCTTCTCTCCTTTTAGAACTCCAAATTTAGTTATTCTTATTCTGTCCCCCATGACTTTTGACATCTAAGATGTTCTATTTCTTTATCTGTGTACTAAATTCTAGTTAGTTTTTCAAGTTTTTTTCAATTTGACTGTGTGAAACATGTTAAAATATTCCTTGATATCATTTCAATGACTTCCATTTCTTGAAGTTATTTCTTAAAGTTCTGTGTATTTTTCATGGTAATCTATCCATGATTTATGATATTTATCCTATTTTTTTTCTTCCTTGTGTTTTCTGTACCTCTGACTCATTGATAGATAGATTGTTATCTCAAGCAGATATGTTTTACAAGGAAGGTCCATTGAAAAATGCTTATCCTAGCATTCCTTTTATTTGTTGTACCCCAGTAGGGGTATTGGGACTTTTTTTTGTTAATTTCATAAATGAAGAGTACTACATCAAATGGTTTGCATATAATATAAAAGTTGACTGTGATGACTCTGTAGAGCCTTGTTATTTCAACATCTCACTCCAGGTACTTTCCTTGGTCCAGTGGGGACAGTCTCTTTAAACCCTTTCATGGAAAAGGCAACCCTTCCAAAGTTTTGGTCTTATGCAGTGGCATGATTTTGATCACCTTTCTTTGCACATGTCTATTGCTATGCCTTTTACCCTACTTGGAAAATAAAATCTGTTTGGGCTTGATATCCCCAAAGTTGTCACAGTGTAGGGCTTACCGCTTAGGCTTTGAGTTTCCTCTTTGCTTTTGGCATCTAAAGATTTCCATTATTCCTTTTGAGATTAGATAGAGAGATGATAGACAGGCAGATAGATGATATATATAGAGAGATGATAGATATACTTTGCAGCATATCTGTGTGTTAGAGGCATGGACAGTCCACTTTATCCCATCTTGCCATAGTGCAACAAGATGTCTGGAGTACTTCTGTTCAGTATGGTGAAGGCCTTGGCTAATGATGGGGCCTGTAAAGGATGTGCTTACATCTTTTCTTTTACAAGTTTAGAAGACAGGTTCACAACAGAGAATAGCACATCTTCGCTACTCATATTGAATCTTTTGGCATGTCCTAGTGTTCTCTACTGTACTTAGCAACCAATAAAAACACTTGCAAGTCAAGTAGCTTTGGCTCTGTCTGAAACGCAGTCAGAAGCAGGAGGTCCCAGAGTACGCCTAAAAGAGTCTGTAAAATTGTCAGCTATATTTTGAATAGTCATAGAATTCAGTATTCCAGATTTTAAAATATGTGCTTATAAGCAAATAAGCAAAGTTCAGTTATATTTCAACTCTTATTTTTGTCAAGTACATTTCATTCATCCTAAGCTTGTTCTATTTTCACTAATTTGTATTAGGGACCCAACACAACACACAAACTGGCTTTGCTTCAGATGCCTTTGTGTGTCAGTGGGAAAACAGTCATCAGGATATTCAAAGGGCATCAAAATTTTCAGAAGCACCAAAAGAGACCTTTGTAATGATTTTAAATTTTCCATAGACTTTCCCTCAATGGTTGTAAAAATCCTTCAACAGCCCTGTGAATTATATCACAGTAGTTCAGTGGGAATGTTTGCTTATTTTTCAGCTGTGATATTTCTATAAACAATAGTCCCCATGAGAAAGCCAGATTCCCGGTGTGGTTGACTAATAGTTTGCTGTATTTGCCAAATTGGAGAGTTTGGCAATATTATATTCCTCTCTCTGACAGGAACTATTTTTTTCCTTCTAACAGAATGAAATTATTTCAGAGTTATGTATAAGATTAACAACATGATACTCACTTTGGCTTCACAGTTTGGGTCCTGGGTCTTTAGTATGACTCTAGATCCTGTATTTAATACCTACCGAGTTAAATGTCTATGGCTCAACTTTGCCTGACATAAAAGAATTAGATGAAAACAGGAGGATGTGAAGATTCTCCTTTGAACATTTTCCCTATACATGGCACCACTGATTTTCTTGGCTTCATTAAAACATTACTAGTTTTGTATTTCCTCTTGAGGGACATATAAGCATATTCAATTTGAAAGCATAGAAGGTGGTATTTATTAAGTAATGTCTTTAAGAGCAAGACATTAGTTTTAGGCACTTTCACAAGCAATGTGTTATTTAATCAGAACACACTCGTTTTGCAGGAGTGTGAAGGAAGAAAGATCAATCCAACCGGTTACTTTTCATGGCCAATTCCATTATCTCCTCTCCTATAATTTGTCTGCACTTCTTCTTTGCCTCCCATCCCTTAATGCTAAAGTCCTCATTCATACCTTAGTTGGAACACACACATCAAGTGGCTTTGACACTCAGGTGCAATTACCAATGATGCATTTGCCTTGATGAAAATGTCAGAATGTAGCAGCAGAAAGGTTACCTCCCCGCACTGCAGGGATAATCACTCTGCAAAGTGCTGAAGCTCTATTCATTCCACGTTCCTTTCAGATCTAATTCCAGGGAGGTTTCTCACATCAGTCACAGAAACTGATCCCTAAATCTGCATCTCCTGGGACAGTCACACTAATTGGCAATCCCAGGTTTTGTTTTCTCGGAAGGCTCAGGAAGGAAAGTTCACCTATGGAAATACTAGGTGGGTTTGACTCCGTGAGACCCATTTTTATAAAGGATTTTAACGTCCTGTCTGATAAAGAGCTTCATTCTTTAGAGTAGTCAGTCATCTCAGTTGATGTCTGTGGGAGGGGTGAAATTCTAGAAGGGGGGGAGTGCCATTTGGATTCATGCTGAATGTCTGGGAAGCCCTATCTCTTTCAGTCTCTGAAGATCTCATCTCTGTGCCTGGCTTTAATTATCGAATAAGAACAAGTTAGCCAAGAGGCACTTCTGGGGGCTCAGGGAGAGAGGAAAAACGAGAAAGGGGGAGAAAATGAAGGAAAACAGCACTTCGGTTGTTATTTTGCTCCTCTCACCAGTTTGGGGAGGAGGAGGGGCACACATGCTGGCTTTTTCTCCTGCGCAGCTGAGACCTTTATGAAATCACTGCAGAAGCAGGGGCGGCAGGCACTATTTTTATCTCCAAATTGATTCAGCTGCAGTCGCCGCTGTGTCTCTGACTTCATTGCTGCCCGGCCCACCCCTCCGCTGTCCTCACTCACTGCTTCTGCCCGGACTGGGAGACTTAGCATTGGCTCCCCTCTGCGCCGCTCCCTCCCCTCCGGGCCCCTCGCTGAGCTGGGCGCTGGTGGGGTCCTGCCGGTGCTGCCGACAGTGACAGGAGCACGTCGTGCGGCAGCTCTGAGAGCCCACTAGGGCGCGCGGGCAGGCATCAGTGAGCCACTCGGGGTAGTGCAGCATCTAAGTGTTCACCCCCCAATTTCCCCTGCTCTTGATAACAGAGTTACAGAGTTCCAAAAAGAAATTTCAGCAGTTGAAATGCTGTGAGCCTGAACGTTTGCCAAACGTGCTGGGTCTGAGGAAGGTCTATGCTTTCAGACACTGCTGCCAAGAAGACCGGACCTTTACACGCCAGGCTGTTCATCTTATCCTCCTTTCCAGGTTGGGGGTGGGGTGGTTTCCACACTGAAGCTCCTGGAGAGGACGACCTGCTGGAAAAGGCTGGAAGAACTTTCCTTGCCTGGGGAGGCAAAGGAACGGGGCACCATCCATGTGCCACCTTTGTTTTGCGTGGGATGTTTGGAGTTGTCTCCGCACTCACTCTCCCTTAAATGCTCGGAGCTCTGCCAACGCCAGGGAGTTTTCTGCTTGCACCTGCATGCCCTGTGCCTAGCACACAGGGAGTTGGGACTCTGGAATGTTGGGCACAGAGAGATCAGTGAGCGGAGGCTTATTTTAAGTCCTAAAAAATGGAATTAGAAAAAAAATAAAAGATGTGTTTATAGGCTGAGGATCAAGTTGTCTCTGAGATTCTTTGGTTAATTTTCCAAACTCTTAGATTTCACATGGATCCTGTGCTGAGCACAGGGCCTGACAGGCAGTGTGGTACTCCGTGGGGGTGGGTGAGACCGCGGACCGGCTGGTAGAGTGACTGAGTGACTCTTCTTCAGGATGGACGGTGTTAGCCCTTCACCAAATGTTTGTTGGCTATAACCGTCAGTGTTCTAGGGACAACACTGAACAAGATTGGGTCCTACTAGAAGGGGCCTATCACCTACTAGGGAAGATGAGATTTGAGCAAACCCCAAATTCAAGTTACAAGCCTCCTGCATAGATAGAGTGAGGTTCAAGGTGAACAGGAAGTTGACAGGTCAACCTACAAATGGAAGCTTTGAGGATGAAGCAGCCTATGAGCTGGATATTGACAAACAGGTATTATTTGGATGAGAAAAGAGAGAGAACATTTAGGCCCGTGCTGCCCAGCATGGCAACTACTAGTCACATGTAGCTACTTAAATTTACATTTAAATTAATTAATTTTTTAAATGAATTCTTCAGTAACAGGAGCCAATATACGTAAGTTCTCAAGAGCCACAGGGGGATAGTGGCTGCCATACTGGATAGTGCATATCATTACCATTGTTGCAGAAAGTTCTTTTGGATGGTGGTGTTCTAAAGTCAGAGAACAGCATAAACAAAGGCACCAGAGTAGAAAAACTCAGGATAAGAAAAGAAGCACTCTATAGCTTGGAGTGACTGGAACAGTGAATGAGTAAAAGGAGGCCATCAGAAGTAAGGGGACCAGTGATATAGGCTACCAAATTTGAGGATCAGACATTAAACATAATAGCAGGTAATAGGTAATCTTCAAAGGTCCATAAGCAGGGAGATGGACATGATCAGAACTGTGCTTCTGAAAGATACATATAATAGCTGTGTTTAAGATGGTTTTGAGTGGTTTTTTTGGGTTCAGAATCTTTACAGATCTGTTATCCTGTTTAATTCGCAAAACAAGCCTATGGGTAGACAGAGGAACAGGGCACCATCCAATCAATGTCACTCGGGAGTGGAAGAACCATGAAGAGTCACAAAGAAGCAAAAAAAGGAAGGAAGGGAGGAAGGAAGAAAGGAAAAAATGAAGGAAGGAGGGAAGGAAAAAGAGAGAGAAAAAGAAAGAAAAGAAAGAAAGACAGAGAGAAAGAAACAAAGAAAAAAGAAAAAAGAAAAAATCATCTCTATGAAAAACAGCTTTCTTCCCCCTGCCACATTCTCCCATAGGCAAAGTTTCCCTCCTGTATCAAGAACTACTGATATATATTACTTCCTTGCAGGAGTTGAACTACAGCTATAGAAACTGATAACCCTGAAGAGGAGGCAAAGGTTATGTGACAAAGTAGCTTCATACTTGACATAGAAAGACAAAATCACAACAACGACAAATTGGAGCCATTTAAAAGAACAGGGTGGGGAGAATTTAGTATGACCAAGAGGGCTGCTTTAGGCTGTGTGGACGGTGCCCCCTGGAGTTGGCCACGCACAGCATGCCCAGATCACCACCAGCTGGAAGGAAAACAGCTGGGCTCATCTGAATGCCAAGAGGAAGCTAAAGCCTGAGAACAAAATTGAAAATCAAGTGTGATACAGGTATTCCTGAGAAAAACATCTTGGAGACCCTCAAATCCTACCTTGCGGGTAACTTTAAACTCCGAGTGTGGGAAGAAGAGCATGGATCAAGCTAATTTAGGATTGCTTTCCATTCTTTGCATACTGGTTGAATGCCCCTGGGTAGGCTAATTAACTTCTCTGCCCCTAAATTTTCTCATCTATAAATCTATAGAAATCTATAACTGTTCCTCAGGATTGTTAAGAAGATTCAATGTTGGGAGATCTATAAAGCACGTAGTGGGTGCCAAGTACATGGTTAAACTTACCTAAAGGTAGATCAAAGGTTTCACCTTTTCAAAGCAAATGGATTGTCTGGTTCCAGATCAGGAAACATGAAGAACATTTATCAGGCTGATGTGAAGTCTCCATTCCAGGTCCCCAGGAATTATCATCCCTCTCTTGGAAAAAAAAAAATGAAAAAAACAAGTTTGTTTGTTTGTCTTTTTTTCCAATCTCCCTGGTGAGAGACAGTAAATTCACAGAATATTGCCTGTTTGCCCGCCATCCATCAGTCTAGTTGTGGATGTGAAATATACATGGGGCTGGGGCCTCTGAGAGAAGGTTTATATGGATTTAGTGAGGTGCGAATCCCAGTGCAAAGGTAAAGTCTGATTTTTTGTTACTGATATAAACACATTGCTTCAGGCCTAAACTCCTGCCCCCTCCTGCTTCTAATCCTGCTTTCTTTAAACCCCAATATACAGAGCAAATTTTACTGGTTGCTTCATTCCCAATATATATGATTGTGTCTTTTGTACCAGTTCGTGATGTATTCGGGGCTTGAGTAAGCTACAGGCTTGAGTAAGCTATCGGGCCATTTGCTCTTTCGCTTATACCATGTAACAATTACAGCATGGAATGTCGAGAAGTCCTATTTTCTTTTTTTTATCCTGATTTCTTCTATTTGGGGAAAAGGTTTTCTTCTAATTTTCATCAAAACAGCTGCCTCTTCCAGTCTCTTAGGTAACAAAGTAAATGGAAAAAGAACCTTCTTAAACAAGGGAAATCAAGACCACCGTTTTAAAAGATTTTAAAAGACAGTGTTTGAAGTGAGAGAAAAAAATGCCTTTTGGAGCTTAAACTAAATCTCCTGAGAAGTGGGGGTAAGCAGATGCCTTTTTTTTGTTCCCCCCAGAACATTCCAGATCTCTTGCTGGCCCACACTAGCTAAGAAATAAGAAAGAAACAAGTTTAAAACTACATTCATCTTCTGCAGAAAGCAGCTGAGAACTTTGAAGGCTTTTTTTCTTTTTCTTTTTCTTTTCTTTTCTTTTCTTTTCTTTTTTTCCTTTTCTTTCTTTCTTTCTTTCTTTCTTTCTTTCTTTCTTTCTTTCTTTCTTTCTTTCTTTTTTCTTTCTTTTTTTTTTTTCCCATCATTCTGTTTCTTGAAGGCCCAATTACTCTAGGAACTTCTGAGTTTCCTGCCACTGGAGATTCTTTCTAAATAGAGCTCAGGTGGTCACACAAGCAACCTTCTCATCCAGCCTGGGTGAAACAAAGGCTCCTTTAGCACGTTAACTATAGGGAACAAACTGATAGATATCAGAGGGAAGGTAGGTAGGGAGATGGGTGAAATAGGTGAAGGGGATTAAGAATACATTTACCATGATGAGCACTGAGTAATGTATAGAACTGTTAAATCACTATATTGTATACCTGAAACTAATATAATACTATATGTTAACTATACTGGAATTAAAATTAAGAAAAAGAAAAAAATTGCTCAGGCATTACTTTCATACTAGAAGTGAGTTATTTCCACAAAAATGTGCTTTATATTCTTCTCAAATTAGGATTAACCTACTAAGGTTATATGCCTATATGGAAGATTTCCATAATTCAAAGGCTTTCTCTAAAGAGAAACAATAAATAGTCTCAATGAGGCTGAAATATTTGTGTTTTGGAAGTGTGGAAATACTTTTTCAGGTCCAAATGCAATCCTTTATAAGATTAAGGGTGAAAAGGAGAGAGAAGTTCATGTAACCTTTCCATAATTCTGCTTCCAGGATTTTCTTGCCAACTTCATGCCTCCCTTAATCTCAGCAGCTTCTCAGTCTGGCCTATACTGCTGGAGGAAGGCTACCCTGCCTGGAGCAAGAGAATCTGGGCTTCTGAGCTGAATTTTAAGGGAAGGTGATTCATGACAGACTAGACCTTTCTGCTTCTCTTAAATCTCCTGGAAAGAATGCCAAGTAGGACCAAATTACATAGCCTTTAACAATAAGGCTCTTGGAGGCCCCCAAATGAAGACAGGCAGGTAGCTGGGAGTACTGTCTCTTTTTGACAAGGAGAATTGTTCATTGAGAGCTTGAATTCCAGAGGAAGGACTTGGGGGAATGTCAAGGAAAAACAAAAAATGTGCTCTTTGCCTGGATAGCTTTACCTTTGGAATCTTTGAACCACACTAATGACTTTAAGTGTGAAAAATTGCAGAGGACTGATTTTAAAACATTTTTGTTGTTGATTTTTGAGTAGATAATTTGACCAAATTACGTGAATATGGAATGAATTACCAAGCTTCCCTCTTGATTTCTAAATATTTTTCTCCATTGTACATATGAAACAAAATTTCAAAAAAGCAAAAATTGATGACAACTTTACTGTCTTTCATAAAAATAAGCCACAGTCCATTCTGAGCTGGAATACCCCAGCCCAGCTAAAGCTGTGTCTTCAGCACAGGTGACTCTTAACACTGGTAAGAATTAGCTCATGGAAGACAATGTACACAGTCTGAGTTATATGTAAAGACTGATGAATTCCTTACACACATATAATGACCTTAAAGTGAACTCTTCACACAAGAGGAATGTTTGTTATAGCCATGAAATATCCCTCAAATATGATGCATGCATAATTATTTGTGTCCTTTCTGTGATATAAATGTGTTTTCTAAGTATTGGCTATCAAAAACCATTTTCATTCACTTCAACCAAAAAAATAAACAGTATTCAGTGGTCCTAAAAGAGTTAAAAAGTAGTGGAGCTGTCATTCCCCCATCTGTAGTAAGTAGTCTCTAAATATCTTTTTCCACAGAATTTTTATAAAAATAGATTAGATTAAACAATGAAATTAATAAATTCGCTTAAATGTATCTAATATGTCTACCAGTGGCAGGTACTTTGTAGCTGCTCAATAAATATATATTTTGCTTCCTTCCAAACAGGTTGCAAATATTTCAGCCTCATTGAGACTGTTTATTGTTTCCCTTTAGAGAAAGTCTTTGAATTATGGAAATCTTCCATATAGCCATATAACCTTAGTAGGTTAATCCTAATTTGAGAAGAATATAAAGCACATTTTTGTGGAAATAACTCACTTCTAGTATGAAAGTAATGCCTGGGCAGTTTTTTTTCTTTTTCTTAATTTTAATTCCAGTATAGTTAACATATAGTATTATATTAGTTTCAGATATACAATATAGTGATTCAACAGTTCTATACATTACTCAGTGCTCATCATGGTAAATGTATTCTTAATCCCTGAATTAATCCCTTAATTCACCTATTTCACCCATCCCCTTACCTACCTTCCCTCTGTATCTATCAGTTTTTTCCCTATAGTTAAGAGTCTGGCTTTTTGGTTTGTTTATTTCTTTCTTTGTTTTGTTTCTTAATTCCACATATTAGTAAAATCATATGGTATTTATTTTTCTCTGACTTAATTTATTTAACTTAGCATTATACCCTCTAGATCTATCTA
Organism: Spilogale gracilis; assembly: GCA_004023965.1. NCBI lineage: Eukaryota > Metazoa > Chordata > Mammalia > Carnivora > Mephitidae > Spilogale > Spilogale gracilis. Next base: position 56,069 of record PITA01003263.1, read on the forward strand.
GGCTATTGCAAATGGAAAGATTTCATTCTTTTTTATGACTTAGTAATATATATTAATATATATAAGTATATTATTATATTATACTATAATATATTATTATATTACATTACTATATTATATGATTATATAAATATATTATTATATTATAATATCTTATTATATTATATTACTACATAAATTCAGCATGTGTCCAGATAGATAGATAGATAGATATGCCACCTCTTCTTTATCCATTTATCTATCAATGTATATTTGGGCTGCTTCCATAATTTGGCTATTATAAATAACACTGCAATAAATATAGAGGTTTATGTGTCTTTTTGAATTAGTATTTTTGTATTCTTTGGATAATACCCAATAGTGGAATTACTGAATCATATGATAGTTCTAATTTTAATTTTTTGAGGAACTTGTATACTGCTTTCCACAGTGGCTGCACTGGTTTGCATTCCAACCAACAGTGCACAAGGGTTTCTTTTTCCACATCCTCAACAAAACTTGTTCTTTTGTGTGTTTTTGATATTACCCATTCTGACAGGTGTGAGGTAGTATCTCCTTATGGTTTTGATTTCCATTTCCCTGATAATGAGTGATGTTGAACATCTTTTCATGTGTCAGCCCTCTGTATGTCTTCTTTGAAGAAATGTCTGTTCATGTCTTCTACCCATTTTTAATTAGATTATTCTTTTGGTGTTGAGTTGTATATGTTCTTTATATATTTTGGGTACTAACCCATTATCAGATATGTTATTTGCAAAAATCTTCTCTCATTCATTAGGTTGTATTTTAAGTTTGTTGATTTATTTCCTTTGCTCTACAGAACTTTTTTATTTTAGTGTAGTCCCAATAGTTTATTTTTGCTTTTGTTTCTCTTGCCTCAGGGACATATCTAGAAAAAAATGTTGCTAGAGTGAATGTCAAAGAAATTACTGTCTGTGTTCTCTTCTAAGATTTTTATGGTTTCAGGTCTCACATTTAGGTCTTTAATCCATTTTGAGTTCACCTTTGCATGTAGTGAAAGAAAGTGGTCGAGTTTTATTCTTTTGCATGTAGCTGTCCAATTTTCCCAACACCATCTGTTGAAGAGACTATCTTTTTCCCTGTGCATATTCTTACTTCCTTTGTCAAAGATTAATTGACTGAATTATTGTGGGTTTATTCCTGGGTTCTCTATTCTGTTCCATTGATTTAAGTGTCTAATTTTTGTATCAGTACCATACTGTTTTGATTACTACAGCTTTGTTGTATATCTTGAAATCTGGAACTGTGATATCTCCAGTTTTGTTCTTCTTTTTTAAGACTGCTTTAGCTATTTGGGGTCTTTTGTGGTTTCATACAAATTTTAGGATTATTTTTTCTAGTTTTGTGAAAAATCCTGTTGGTGTTTTGATAAGGATTGCATTACATCTGTAGACTGCTTTGGGTATTATGGACATTTGTAACAATATTTGTTCTCCCAATCCATGAACATGGAAGCTCTTTCCATTTGTTTGTGTGATCTTCAATTTCTTTAATCAGTGTTTTATAATTTTCAGACTACAGGTCTTTCACCTCCTTGGTTAAGTTTATTTCTAGGTATTTTATTAGTTTGGGGGCAAATGTAAGTGGGAGTGATTTCTTAATTTCTCTCTCTGCTACTTCACAGTTAGTATATAGAAATGCAACAGATTTCTGTATGATAATGTTGTATCCTGCAATGTTACTGAATTTATTTTTCAGTTCTAATAGTTTCAGTGGACTCCTTAGTGTTTTCTATATATAACATCATGTAATCTGCAAATAGTGAAAGTTTTACTTCTTCCTTACCAATTTGGATGTCTTTTATTTCTTTTATTTATTTATATTTTATTATTTATTTATTTATTTATTTAGTCTTTTATTTCTTTTTGTTGTCTGGTTGCTGTGGCTCAACTTCCCGTACTATGTTGAATAAAAGTAGTGAAAGTGGACATCCTTGGAAAGTGCATTTTTCTGTTCAAAAAGAAGAACATCATGTCCATTAGTCTTGGAAATAGCTGCATAAAACACTCATGCCTGTGAAGGAAAATGGGTATATGTATAATGGGAATCAGGGACAAAAAGATCAAGAGGTATATAATTGATGAACTTCTTATAACAGAAGTAGAAATACTGAGTTTTGAAACTGACATGTTGCCCAATTTCATACAAAGTTTGTCCAATAGTAAAGTTTCCTGATTTTAGCATATTAACATTATTAGGATATTAATGGGTAATATTAGGATATTATAATCATAATAATGGGATGATATTAGTATATTAATTAGTATATTAACATTAGATGGCCAAGAACTGGTACAACTAATGTAGCAGCCAGCAATTTGAAGTGACTGATGCAGATCATAAACACTGAACCACAACAAAGAAGCCATACTGAACAGAAACATGACCCCATCTGCCTCTGCCACAGGTGAGAAGTGATGGCAGCTAATGAGAAGGCCTAGCATATGAGACAATTTGAATACCTGATTTAATCCCCACAACTTCAGAAAGTAATATCATCATTTTATTTTTCTTAAGATTTTTTTTTTGTTTATTTGAGGGTAAGAGAGAGAGCACAAGGAGAGGGACAAGTAGACTCCAAGAGGAATGTGGATCCGGATGGAGAGCTCAGTCTCACCACCCTGAGATCATGACCTGAGCCAAAAACCAACTGAATGAGCCACTCAGGTGCCCCTTCTCACCATTTTAAAGAGAAAGAAAAGGAGGTCATTAAATTTACCCAGGATTCATTTGTTGAATAGTTGAACAAGAAATAGGATGTGGGTATGTTTAACTTTAAAGTCAGATGCCTTATACCATACCCTTCCTTTTGTTATAGTTTTGTCTGGTTTTTATTTTAATACACTTAAAATAACTGAACTCTTGTCATTTGCAACAATGTGGATGGAACTAGAGGGCATTATGCTAAGTGAAAAAGTCAATCAGAGAAAGACAAATACCATGATTTCACTCATATGAAGAGTTTAAAAAACAAAACAGATGAACATAGGGAAAGTGAAGGAAAAATAAAATAAGATGAAAACAGAGAGGAAAGCAAACCATAAGAGACTCTTAACTATAGGAAACAAACTGAGAGTTGCTAAAGGGGAGCTAGGTGAGGGAATGGGGTAACTGGGTGATGGGCATTAAAGAGGGTACTTGAAGTGATGAGCACTGGGTGTTATATGCAACTGATGAATAACTAAATTCTACCTCTGAAACTAATATGTTAATTAGATTGAATTTAAATTAAAAAATAACTGCAAGTGAATTTTGAAGTTCATACTATGAAATATTTTATCTTTCTCAATAATTTCTTCAGTTGCCTTTTGAAAAGCCCAAGTAAAAATATTACCTTCAGATATTTCTAAAGATCTGAATCAAATCTAAGCGATCTAAGCTGATATTAGTCATCAGCCTTCAGATGATCTGATTGAACAGCACTGATTAGTAAACATTTCACTTCTACACAGTAATGAAAACAGTTAAAGTGTCTTCAAAGATATATGATGCTTGAAGTCATTAGATTTTAATTATCATCATCATCATGGCCATTATCATCATCATGATTGCAATGGACTGAATGTTTGTGTTGCCCCCAAATTCAAATATTAAAATCCTAACCTCCGATGTGATAGTGTTAGGGGGTGGGGCCTTTCAGAGACAATTAGGTCATGAGGGTAGAGCCTTAACGAGTGGGTTAAGTAAGTTCCCTTGTAGAAGGGACCCCATAGAGTTCTCTGGCCCTTTCCTCCATACAAAGCCAATGAGACTTAAGTAGTGGGTAACCCAGAAGAGGGCTTTCAGCAGAACAACCATGCTGAGACCCTGATCTCAGACTTGCAGCTTTTAGAACTGTAAGAAATAAATTTCTGTCCTTTACAAGGCACCAGTTTACAGTACTCTGTTATAACAGACCAAACTAAGACAATAATCACTATTTTTAGTCATTTAAGTATAAACTGGTAAGACAGAGAAAGGTGAGGCTTCTGGGCTTGAAGCCAGAGGCTAAGCTAGGCCTGCAGGGCACCCTCTGTCTCTCTCTCTTCAAGCTGCATTGGGGGGACTCAAGAATTTCTGTGGTACAGGGGATCAGCTAGAAAACTTCTGGGTTAAGTTGTTTATTATTTTTTGTAAGCTTTCTTTTTTTTTTTTAAAGAATTGGGTAGGATGGTAGATGCTATGGGTGTGAATGTAATTTACATGTAGCTCTTTACCCCTCAGAGTGAGTAATCCACATATTAAGCTTCAATTTCATAAGTAGTGATCAACCTTTGTCCTTTATTGCTTTCCCACAAGGGCTTCATTAGGTTACACTCAGCGTTAACATGTGGCTTTTTTGTACATAGCTCCATTTTGGTGCTCATCTACACATTTACCTGGAAGACTCAATGTTACCATACATTTAGCATATATGTAGTCTGTTCTCTTACTGGCCAAAGATGGGGTGGGCGGGTCAAAGGGAGATAGAGCTCTCTTTTTTTCCCTTCTCATTTTTCCTTTTGCTAATGAATCAGTTATTAAGTTTTCAGTGTTCAGTATAGGGAAGAAAACAAACGGTCAGTCTTTCAGAAGTGTACTTAGCAGGTCTGGGTAGAATGCTACAATCATTTCCCAAGTTTGGAATATCTAACATGCTGCGCCCAGGACAGAACACCACATGGTTTCGGGGTGGGAGACTGATTCCCTAAGTCACCATGCACCCCGCTCAGTGTGTGCTGAGAGAGGTTACTACTCTTTTTCTCTCGTCTCCCCTCGGGCTAGCCCACCAATGCCTGGTGGGACTGCTACAAGGAACATAGGAGGATATCATGACAGGCCCTGATGTGGGCATTTGATGACCTCCTGTATCATGGAAAGAGCCAATTTCCCTGTGGTTCTCTCCCAAGTTCTCTTTCTCTAGGCTCTAATCAGGCTGCTGGAATTTGTACCCTGTATCCTCCACTATTGATCTGGGTGACTCTGAGCAAGCTGCAGTTCCCTTGTCTGTAAAATATAATAGCACTACTTGCTTGCACTTACTCTGAGATGAAGTGAGCTCATATGAGTGGCATGCCAGAACAGTTTTTGTCAAATGGTGTCTCTTCTACAATCAGTGTCTCCTTCACCACCACCATCATCATCAACTCTCAGTTGCGAACACCTTCCCACCGCCGTAGTACACACCTCGTTCTCCACCTCCTTTCCCTCCATTTAATCCCCATAGTATTTCTCAGCAGCAATCTACTTTGGAAATTTTGCTTATTTTATAGTTTTTTCCTTCTTTTTATTTTTTAAAAATTCTTTCTTTGGGTGACTCTAGTCTCTTCTGCCTGTAACACACATACATGGACAGTTTTTCCATTTACAGTTCTAAATGTATCTCCCCACCTCCGGTGTCAAGTGCCATAAATCCAACTGCTATCAACTTTTTCCTAGATGTAACACCAAAACTTCAAACAAAATCTGCCTAAGATGAACTAATAGTTGATATTATCATGCACTCGGCTAGCCTCCCACAAGCAGCTCTTCCTGCTCAGGCCCTTGTAATCACATGATAATCTCAATCTTCCACCACCTGTGCAATCCTTGCACCAGCATTTAAGTGTCTTTCCTACTTCAGATAGTTAAGATACTTCAATTCATCCATATTGGAGACCTATGAATTTTCTCAGAATGATCTCATATTAGAATTTTGCATATCATATAATTAATTGAAGTATTTCAGAGTTGTTCAAAGTCAGTTCCCCATTAAAATTACAGATCTCAGTGCTTGAAGGAATTTGGGCATTCTGCCATGTATTGTATACCTTGTAAACATCAATCACTGAACTCAGGGAATGCAAATAAATTCAAGACAGACTTTTCTTAGAACCATGTGCTAGTTCCTTAGGGAATGAAGACTGGTGAGCAAGTTGAGTACATTTCTCTGTGGCAAGGTCTGCAATGGCAAGTTCTGTAGAACCATAAAAAGGGCAGACTCTGGGAATCTTAGCCCAACATCTCAGCAGTGTACAAATATTTTGCAATTGGGACTGATAATTCAAAAGAAGCATAATTTCTGTATCCTCTCCCTCAGCTCCAGTTTATCCACCAAGCAAAATGCACATGGTCACAGATGGGGCATCTGTCTCGTGCTTATTCACCTAATGTTAAACCCCTTCCTCCTTGCTAAGTATGAATAATTGTACAGTAGTTTAAAAACAAATCTCTCCCTTGAAGCTTGAACCTCTTTTGAGTATATACAATTATTTTCTGTCGTCATAGACTACTTAACTAAGCAGGAATGGCATCTATCACAAAAAGTACTCACTGCATACATTTAAGGGTAGTTCTGGATTCAGATAGTTTAAATAACCACATGGTAAAAATAACCTCTGTGTTCTTAAGATGCAAATCACTCATTACATGTGAACTTTTTTCATCTTCCAAACACTGCATTTTATAAACATATTTAATTAGTTCTTTTGTTTCACTAACCAACTATAATACACAGAACCAAAGTAATTTAGTGGGTGGCTAGTTCTTTATAAGAACCAGGGAGTTTTCTTTCTGTGAACATTACTGCAATTTTCTCAGTGTTTTCATAAGGTCCTTGCCATTCATAGTGTTTCTCTTATATAATGGAAAAAAGAGTTAGACATATCATCATGCCCCATATTATAGAAATATCATCATGCCTACTCTTTACATTTTTATCCTTTAGTGTAAAGTTAAAACATACTGTAAATTTCTTTACTGAATAATACAAGTCGGGTCTCAGTGTGCATAGAGCCACTGTCACCAGAAGTCTTAAGTCCTGTTATTTTAAAAGTTCTACTCCAAAAGGTCCACTGGCACTGATGTTTGATGTTACCATTTAATTCCATTTTTTAAACTCATGGTCTTTTTCAAAATTCAAAATAGCCTAATGCATATAAATAAATAAATAACAACAACAAATATGCAGAGTTTTTACTATGTCAGGTTACTAAACTTGATACTATAATTGCCATTAAAAAAAAGAACAACTGAGTTTTGAGTTGCTATAAATTGGCAGGCATGTTTCAGTTACCTCTGACCCACATTTATCATCATTGCACTATGCTGACAAAAGCATCCTTCTACATGTAGCAAGAGAAGAGAAATTTCATCCTCTTTTTTCCACCCTTTAGTTCAACTCAAATTCACAAATTCCACTAATCCCCGGCAGATAGAGAAGATGGTGTTGACAATTTGCAGGGGATTTGAGGGGTGCAGCAATGGTGGTGTTCACTACCAACCCCACCAGCTGCCCCAGAAGAAGCAGTGTGGTCAATGCCATTCAATGCCAAAATCTATGCAATTAGCAGTCTGCTATATTTGGTGAGAAGGGGCTCTCAGAAAGCATTTATACCACTAATCACCAGGAGAGATCTATTTGTGCCATTAGAAGTAGGATAATATTAAAAGATAACTCTAAAACTCACATTATTCCTAATCTATTGTAAAAGCTCACCCTACAATCAATTTGTTCCTATATGTTGCTACTTCTAAACATTGATAGTCATCAGGAGCTGAGTTTCAGTATAATTCTAGCAAGAACTTTTACAATGGAGTGTTAATATTTTTCAAAAGAATAATTCTGGGACATTTCCCAGATCAGCATCTGGCTTTTTCATAGTTCCCTAAGGAAAGGACTTACAAGGGAAAGCAGTGGAATAATTACATTTATTAACAATTTATTTTATGTGTGAATTTTTTTTACACATCTGTAAGCAGCCCACACTTTCTTAGGTACCAACTGGTTCTGTTTTCCTTTATTTGTGTCTGAGTACCTGACATGAATGATAATACCTAGGAGTGCACCTCCCCTAACACACACACACTTCAGTGAGTATTCCGTAAGATTCAGTTTCATAATGAGTATCTGTAGTTTGTTGGGTGGAACACATTTTCCAACACATAAACTCATCTTTTGTAACAGAATTATTCTCAAGAACTGTCACTAATCACACTAATTTCAAATTAAGAAACAATTAAATAGAACATGGGAAAGAGCTAAACAGCCCAGACGTGAAAATAGAAATAACAAGGGAAACAATAGTTCTCCAGCTCCACTGAGGCAGCAAAAGAAAACAAGTGTAACAATACAGATGACTGAAAAATTTGAGAGATAGACTGTTTTTCTTGGAAGAAAATCTATAAAATTCAATGGACGGTCAGCGAAGTCCACTGTCCTATCTTCTATATTATCTAAGTCATTACTGATTTTCAGAATATAGATGATTGGGGTTATTTAAATCAAAGTAATAATAAGTTGCATTATTTGTTTCAACATAGAATTTATTAAGTCACTAGGTAAACGATGTGAATAAAAAAGGTCTCCCCACAGGCAAAATGTACCCTAGTAAAGGAAACATATATAGACACAGGCAAATATAATGCCAGGTACGTAAATAACCTCAGCAGTACATATGTAAACGAAATGAGTTTTGTCTCATTGGAATGTAGAGCATTCTTGCAATAACATGGAGAAGGCAGTTTGGGATAAACCTTATGCAAAAAAATAAATAAATAAAATAAAAGGAACTTGGGTATCTGGGCAACTGGTTATATGAAACACAGATAAGACACTGAATGATGGGTGAGAAAAAGCTGTATTTAAGTTATAAAATATGGTTTTTTACTGTAGGGAAAATGTGTCTGATTACTAGGAGATACCATTGTTTTACTATATATGTGGCTAGTTTTGCAGATAGAATTCTCAAAGTGAGGGGCACCTGGGTGGCTCAGTTGGTTCAGCAACTGCCTTCAACTCAGGTCATGATCCCGGAGACCCAAGATCACCCACATCCGGCTCCCCGCTTCGCAGGAAGCCTGCTTCTCCCTCTCTCACTCCCCCTGCTTGTGTTCCCTCTCTAGCTGTGTTTCTTTCTGTCAGATAAATAAATAAAATCTTAAAAAAAAAAAAAGAATTCTCAAAGTGAGAGCTAGGGGACAATTAATTATTCTATATGAAGGAACAGATAAAAATGTCTTTATAGGAAAACAAAAATCCAAGAAAAAGATTCAGAGGAGTCAGATTAGATACTGTTCAGAAAAAAGGCCAAAGGAGAAAAAAATAGTTTAAGATCAGCCAAAGAGAGATTTAGAGAGAGAGAGAGAGAGAGAGAGAGAGAGAGAGAGAGGAGAGATCTAATGAGACATTTTTAAGTTGTTTTCTGAAGGCCTTGGGATATTGGTCCTTTTGTCTATCCCTCCCATATACAGTACATTTTAAAGCAGAAGCTCAGGAGTGCTGAGTTCTGTACTCCCAGGGACAGAAGTCTTAATACAATGTCTAAAAGCTATAGACCATGGGGTCTGATGATAAATGACAATATCGTATTATCCTGTGGAAGTGGACCTTCACCTTCAGGGCAAGGAGTCTGGATTTCACTAAGCAGATAATGAGGAACCACTTTAGTTTGGCTTCTTTTGCTTATTTTTTAAATCAAATCTATGTCTTAGAAATACACCTCTGATAGAAACATATGGATCTTGGAAAATCTGGTTTAGAAGGATTGATCAACTTAATTAGGGCAATGGCAATAGGAATGGAAATAGGAGACAGTTTGACAGGTGTTTGCAGATAAAGCCAAAAGGAATTGGCACACCACCAATTTGAGTAATGTTTAAAAAAGTGATCTCAAAGAGCTCCTGGCAAAGAAAATGCAAGCTATTTTCAATAATCTAATTGTCAGTGGGAATATTATATTATTATTTCAAAAGTATTTTACAAATAAATAATTTTGTTAATTAAACTAAAAACAAATGTTTACAGCAGGAGATAATACTATGAAACTGAAAAAAGGAAATGTTATTTAAAATGAATGTGAGAGGCCAGAAATGGAGGGGGGCGCTTTCACATCCTACCATTCATCATCAGTTGTAGACCCCAACAGGAAGAGAGGTACCTTACATTCCCAGCAGGAAGAAGTGTATACTCTGCTATCAGAAAAGGAGGAAGAAAGATTTTCTCCTTACCTGGTAACAGCTTAGCTGTTGAGAGACTGTCACAACTCAGCCAATGAAAAGCCACATTTTTCTTTTTTCTTTTTTTTTTTTATTGTTACTAATTTTTTTTCCCCAGTGTTCCAAGATTCATTCCCCATTCCCCACACCCAGTGCTCCACGCTTTAGGTGTCCCCAGTACCCACCACCAGGCTCTCCCATCCCTCCACCCCCCTCCCTCCAAGTCCCTCAGTTTGTTTCTGTGTCCAAAGTCTCTGTTGTTTTGTTTCCCTCCCTTGATTACCCTAGTTCCCATTTACTTTCCTTCTGCCACTGTCCTCCAGTTTACCCCTCATGCACCGCAAGTGAGTGAAACCATGCGATACTTGACTTTCTCTTCTTAAAGCCACATTTTTCAAATTGTAGCTCTCAGCTACTCCCAAATAAACCCATTTTTACTGGTGAAATACCTGACAATTTTAAGGTTAACAATACAAAAATTCAAGCAAGGGAGTTAAATAAAATCATTTGATTATGAATATCACTATTAACTCCTATTTTTTGTAAATATGTATGCATTAAGCTTTGTCTTCTATAATTTCCTCAAAGAAATGGCAACGTGCATTCCAGATCTTTGATTATCATCTCTCAATACCGTCTTTATATCAATAGGAAACAGAATCCCAGTTGAAGTGATTTCCACCCATCCAAAATGGAACCGTTTGGCAGCTACCATCCAAATACAGGAGATGGAGTATTCTGCAAGACAAGTAACACATTTTCTCCAACAAATCAATGGCATATATTAAAAAAAAAAAATCAGGATGCCATTGTAGGATAAAAGACATTTAAGAAACAGTAAGTTTAGATCTCATTAGAACAATTTAACTGTTCAAACTTATGTTCAATATAATCAGAAAAACATTGGATGGCATTAAGAATTTGCTCTTAATTCTGTTCGGTATACTGTCTGGTAGGAAGAAGGAGAAAGAAAAATGTCCTTATAAGTTGAAGATGTACTCTCAAGTTTGTTTCTGGTGAAAAGATACGATATCTAGAATTTCCCTTAAAATACTAAGGAAACAAAGTGAAACAGCATGTGGAGATGAGTTGGTACACTGGGAGGGGGAACAGATGAAAATAGCTCAGCAAAATGTTGAAAATTATTGAAGCTGGGCCATACATTTATGCAACTCATTAACCTTTATTCTCTAACTTTATATATGTTTGGAAATTTCCACAAAAGGATGGTAAAAGATTCCTTCTTGGTTTTAGATTACAAGGTAGATTACTTTAATAAACATGTAAGTGGTCTCCCTACTTCATATACATTTCCATTTGATTCGTTTCCAAAATTGTCTCTGTGTTCTCTGTTTTTTTGATCATGTGACATCTCCACTTCCATAGATTTCAATTGTCCCATATTGTTTGTCAGATTAAGCAGCAGCTCATAGGGCCTGCCATTTAAGCTTTTTTTATTTTTTCTTTTTTAACTGAGGTGAAATTCACATAACAAAATTAACTATTTTAAAGTGAAGAATTTAGTGGCATTTTGTACATGCACAGTGTTGTGCCAACAGTGTTCCTATGTAGTCCCAAAACGTTTCATCACCCCATTAGGAAACCTCATTACCCATTAAGGGGTTACTTTGATCCTTTTTAGTCTGGCCCAAACTGAGGAGTTAGATATGTCTCTAAATATGGCCGATGCCTTTCCTATTCCCACCCTTGCTCCCCAATTACTGCCTTTATGCCATAAAACTCATTTAAAGTTCAAAGCAAAGTCCACTTTATTCATGAAGTTTCAACAATGCCATAAACTGGGTTGATATTCTACTTTATCTGAATTCAAGCTTTGACACATCTTATACTAATGAAATATTGTGCTTTGTTAGGATTATATTGAATATAGAATTCATATTTCACAGTTTACCATTTCAAGGATAATAGAATCACAAAAAAAAAAAAAAAAAAAAAACTTAGAAGAAAGAAAGTTCTATCCTCAGCCAGTTCTTTGGGCTATTATGTCTAAGGGGAAGAAAATGGGTTTGGAATAAGAGAAAAACAGAGCTCAGCCTCTGCAGTAGGTAAATTCTCTGGAAAATGGCTGCATCCACACTAAATCACAGTGTGGAGGAAAAAGTTACCATGATTGCCAACACTGTCAAAGTTTCTGTAATAGACAGGGTTCCAAATCATTTTACAGAACAAAATGAAACAAAACATGCAGTGAGGCTAAAAATAATGGGAAAATCTATGGGCATAAGTGTTCAGCATTTGAAAATTCCCCACAAGGTCATTTCTGGCAAATGCATTCTTGTTGGTTGGGTCTGGCACTGGAACTATGTAGGACAGCCAGAGCCTTCCATACCCACCTGGTTTTATTTCATGGCTCCATCAGTCTTATGGTCCCCAATCCTGCCAGGAACAGAGTCTGGCACAGGTGAGGATGAATCACAGATATCACAGGAATATGGAAATTGTAAAGGCCTTTATGCTTTAGAGGGAACTGAGTCCAATCTCCTCATCTTGAAGAGGAAATGGCAGTCTCAAGAGGAGAGATGGACTTTTCCAAATTTGCTCACTTAGTAGCAGCAAAACCCATCTTAGAAGTAAGATCTTCTGGTCCTGTTTCCAAGACTCTTCTCCAGGACCTAAGTTATTATTTGTGCGTGTATATATTCTTTTATTTTTATTGTTTTAATAAGCCCATTTTTTTCATTTTTCTGTGCCTATGAGTTTTCCTTAAAAGCTGTTTGTGATATCCCTTGATTTTCCTTGAGGAAAAGAAACTCTTGGGCACTAAATTTATTTATTTGCTTTTTTCAAAAAAGTAAAAGTCACATTTATGGCAGTTGGCTACAATTTACTGCATACTATTAGGTCTTTAGACTATCTTGCTAATGTAATACTGAGGGGAAAAATAGAAATAAGGTAAAAGCCTCATATGTATTAAAAAGACAGGTGTGATGTTATAAGAAAATCAACTGCTCAAGACTGGTCGGTGACAGACCCAGGTCCCACCCTTGGGAATAAGCACAATGTCTGACTTAGTTTCTGGTTTTCCTGAGGATATACACAAGAATAGAGGTCCAGCTCGGCCAAGCCATGGGGCCTCAGGGAGTGGCTAAGGTTTTATTCACTGCCTTGATCTTTCAATTGAACATCATATTAATTTTCTAGGGCTGCTGTAACAAAGCACCACAAACTAGATGCCTCAAATAACAGAAATGTATTGTCTCACAGTTCTGAAGACTAGAGGTCTGAGATCAAGGTTCTGGCAGGTTTGGTCCCTTCTGAGGGCTGTCACTCACCTCACTCTATACCATGCCTCCTGACTTCTAGTGCTTTTCTGACAATGTCTGGTGTTTGGGGCTTGTAGATGTATCACCCCTGTATTTGGATTCAGTTATTGCAGTTCTCAAAGCTATAAGAAGTCCAAGATCAAAATGCTGCTGACTAGGTTTCTGGTGAGAGCTCTCTTCCTGGCTTAGAGACAACCGCCTTCTTACCATGTCCTTGCATGATGGAAATAGAGAGCACGCTGGTGTTCCTTCTTATGAAAACACTAATCCTGGGTCACCCAGGTGTCTCAGTTGGTTAAGCTGAGATCATGATCTCTGGGTCCTGAGATGAGCCCCTCACTGGGCTCCACACTGAGTGGGAAGTCTGCTTGAGATTCTCTCCCTTTCCTTCTGCTCCTCCGTACCCCCTGCTTACACTCCCTCTAAAATAAATCTATTTTACGGGCACCTGGGTGGCTTAGTTGGTTGAGTGACTGCCTTTGGCTCAGGTCATGATCCCAGAGACCCGGGATCGAGTCCCACATCGGGCTCCCTGCTCAGCGGGAAGCCTGCTTCTCCCTCTCTCACTCCCCCTGCTTGTGTTCCCTCTCTAGCTGTGTTTCTCTCTGTCAAATAAATAAATAAAATCTTTTTTAAAAATAGAATAAATCTATTTTAAAAATAAAAACACTAATCCTATCAGATTACAGCCCCATCCTTATGACTTCATTTAACCTTAATTACTTCTTTATAGACCCTATCTCCAAATACAGTCACATTGGGAGTTAGAGCTTTAACATGATTTGGGGAAGGACAAATTCAGTCCACAGAAACCCCAATTTCTGCCATCTTATTGATAAGATACTCTTTTTGTAGGCCTATCTATCTCTGTGCCCAAGTCTCCCCCCACCCTCCAGTTGTATTAGAATAGAGATCCACTTTAATGTTAATGAATTACATCTGGTACAAGTCTGTTTTCAAATGATGTCACATTCTGAGGTACTAGGGACTTGATCATTTGAATATGGGAGGGGATACCATTCAACTCAAAACTCATGTGTACCCTTTCCTTGGACTAGGACTTCCAACAATTTAAGTGGCATCTTGGTTTTCATTCCTTCCTAAAAATCCTGAGGCAAGACTTCAAATGCAAGTAGGTATTTGGGGAGTATGTGAAAATGAGCAAGAGAGTGGGGAAGTGACATTGAGAAGGATGTATACTTAAGTCAGCTGCCCCACAGTGGAGACTGGGAAAAACCTTACTAAGCCCATAAGAGAAAGACAGGAAACAGAGTTGTTCCTCTAGAGAGATAAGGGATCAGGAGTATTTAAACACCAATTTTTCTATCTACCATTGGTTGGTAGCTGCTGTGTCCTTCCTCTCTCCATCTCCTGTTGCCCCCAATCCCTTTCTCTCTCTCCCTATTTATGTCTCATTCTCTCTCATCCTTTCATTCTCTCTCCTTATTAGCTTCAGCTGAGACCAGATATCCCTGAGGAAAATGCATAAACCCTCATGCCCCACTTCTAGTCCTTCTTCCCTGGAGTACTAATCTGGATTTCTGCTAGTCTTCATTTGTCATATCCGGGATGATATTTAGAAACATTAATGTTAAACACGATTCTCTCCCATGTCTCACACCTGGCATCATAAGTTTATCTGCATCTCAGTCGAGGGTACTGAGCTATGTTCCCAACTTAGAATCTTATTCTGGAAACCATGCACATCTATCTACATTCTTTATCTGCTGCTAAGGCAGAAAAGCAAGTTTAACAGATGTGTAAAAAATTGAGAATCTGCTTGCTTATGGTATTTAGCAATATTAATTTGTATTTATATTTTATCTCTGACCCTTAATGACACAGATTCCATTTTTGCTTAATAATTTTTTAGCCATAGATTGCAGCTTTTAAGGCTATCTCTAAATATTCTTCAGTTCTTAGAACATTGTAATGTATATGACTATAATAAAAATAAAATAATCCCAAACCTTCCAGCAAGCTTTAAAAAGACACACCCCAAGACACATACACACACATAAAGGTTGAGAATTAGTATCTACTTGCAAATGTCATTCCCTAAATTGTTTCGGCCCATCATAGAAATGACGGTAGGATAACATCTATAGATGCCTGAAGCTGGAAGTGGCAGATAGGAGGGAATGGTAAACCATGTCAACTGCTGCAAATGGATTAAATGAAGACATAGAATTATCTGTTGGGTTTGGCAAAATGCAAGACATTAATGACTTTAAGGAGCTGTTTCAGTGGAATGGTGGAAAGAAAAACTTAATTAAATAAGGCAGCAAAGGGGAAGTAAAAAAGTGGAAACTATATATTGACAGCTCTTTTAAGGAGATTAATTGTTGGGGAAGCAGGAAAAAAGTAAACATTATTTGGGATGGATATAGGTCAAGAGGAAAAAAATCTATATCAAGACATGTTTTTGAGCAAATGGAAATGATCCAGTGGAGACTGGTGATATTACAGAATAGAAAAGGGGATACTGGGTGAGTAAACTGGGCAAGAAAGAGTAGTGGAGAGATGGTCTGATAGGAAGGACCCTAAGACAGCACCGACTATGTGTATAGATACCAGTGGATTCATGGGCTTGGTGGAAAGATGAGATTGTTTTCATGTGATTGCATGTATTTTACTAATAAAAGAGAAGGTGAGGTTATCCATGGAGGGTGAGGGAGGGAAGGATTGTAGTTTTGAGACAAGAGTTGCACTAGTTTCCTAGGGCTGCCATTCCATGCAGGATTGTTCATTTTTGCTTGCAACCACCTCACTCAGTGTCTACCAGTATCAATCAGAAGGACCATGGGTTTATGGGTTTCCAGCTCCAAACCTTGGGCCTCTCCACATATGTTTCACCCTCTTCCTTGAACACTGCTCACCCCTAGAAGACCCTCTGTGGTGACTTAAACTATAATTCACAAATTCTCCACTATCCCTCTTCTCAAGAGGCAGAACGTAATGCCATTCCCCATGAGATAGGCTGCACTTAGTGACTTCTGTTGACTATCAAGACAGGATTATTTTTAAAAGCCTTCAAGGGGGGCAATGACACACAATACCTCATAGTCCATGGATGAGGTTGAAGTTCAGTTCCCCCTTTGTCCAGCTGATAACTTCCCAGTGACATTAGAGCACCAACCCACACAAAGGGTATAAGATCAGCTTCCCTTTGGCCCCATTGCCATCAGGGAGGGGATGAGAAGTGGGGTGGGGGGCAGAACACCAACGAACCCTAAGCACCACCTTTTAACACCTCACTTAGCCTCATGCATGCCAGATGGATATGGAAGTTCAAGAGTTTTCCCTTCAGTTTTGGCTGGAATAGGGTGGGTATTGCCAAAACATTTTCCCATTATTAGACCACTGTTTCCCCCTGCCTTTGGCAAGAAGATGCAGGATTTTCTTGGAGCTTCTTTATATCTATGTCTGTTTCCATGTGGTTTTGGGTACGTGGCTTCTGAAGTGCACTATCTGGGATATACGGGAAGCAATAAGGAAACCCAGGGAGATCACCACCATGCTGTTTTTCAACTCCTGAGATCCTCAGCAGTCAACCTTCTTTCACCTTTCGAGACCTCCCGTGCTTATACTCTGTCCAGAGTGTAATGGATGGAAATGGCAGGAACGAGACTACTGTATCTTGGAGGAATTGTAAGAATCTAGATTTTTTAATTTTGATCAAAGTTCTTCCATGCCCTAAGTTTTGTAGGAGGAAATAGATGGCCTCATATTTAAGACTGCAAAGGATGGACTGATAGCATTGCTGTATGCAAATGATGATGAACATGTAAGCTGATTGCTTTCAGTTTTTGTTTTTTCTTTGGTGCTCTGCTTACAGTGATCGATAGTTTTTGAGTGATT
Organism: Spilogale gracilis; assembly: GCA_004023965.1. Lineage (NCBI taxonomy): Eukaryota > Metazoa > Chordata > Mammalia > Carnivora > Mephitidae > Spilogale > Spilogale gracilis. The sequence goes on from PITA01003263.1 coordinate 73,168, forward strand.
GATTCCAGCCCTATTTTGCCAATAAGCTCTGTTAATATTTAGGCACATTTTTACAGAAAAGAAAGGGTTTTTAGGAACACTTATATGGCATTAGAACAGACATTCCTGCATTCTCTCACTTGAATTAGTAAATATTTGCCTTCAACAAGTTCTTTTACCATCCCTCCTCTCTCTTAGCACTACCTGCTTTAATTACCTGTTTACTGGATATTAGCGTGATTTCTCCTAACAAAATCTCTTTCAGGTAAGAATGTCGTAATGTACTCAAGGTCAAGGACTACAATGTAATTTTTTTCTATTACAGTTTGTGGTCTATGTAGTCAGGATGTCACTTGGGGATGCATCCTCACAAAAGACAAGGTGTTGTCCCATCCTTGTCTGTGAAGAACTATTGAACACATGGAATATTTTACATACACATAATCACATTTATTTTAAATACCTTTGTGACAATAACCAATTCAATAGATTCTTCAAATGGAATATCCATTTGCAGAAGAAACGGTGTTTCTCTCCTTCCAACAATGGTTAAATATTATTTTTCATATCCTACCACAACCATACTTAAGTGAATAAAGCATAAGGATGTGCATGTATAATAATCATGTATTTCAGTTTCTCCTTCTTGGTTGGGTGAAATTCAGTCTTGGATAGATGGTCTTGAGAGAACTCCTAGTTATTATCTGTTATTCATTTTTAAGAACTTAATCTTTTGCCCAATTTTTCTTAAAATTATCTCTGTTGAAAAGGTAATACATTTGATCTCCAGTAACACATTGGGTATCTTCATTATATCTACACTGTCTTTTATATAAATATTTTCTTATATTCTTTCATCTTGACCTCCTCGGTGGATCTTGCACTTAAATATATAGCATATTTTCCTATTTGCATTTTTCAAATGAAGAAATGGGATTCCGTGAGGTGAAATGATTTCAGATGCCATGTTGTGACCGATTGATATCCTTATACATTAAATCATCAGAAAGATAGACTATCTTTTACATATGAGATCTGATAGTTTTTCCTACATATGCTCAAACCCTCTTGGGGACATTGCTCATACTTTATTTTATGTAAGAAGCAAAGCCCCTCCTTTATCTCTCCATCTCTTTCATCATCTTCACCTGTTTCACATGACAGAGTGTGCTGTTTGAGGAATCAACAGAGTATTATTGCAAGTGGAGAAAAATCAGATAAAACCCAGCATCCCTGGCTATGGCCTGTGTGCTTATGAACACAATACTTTACTTACAGTAGGATGCCAGCACAAATAGACTCCCGCCTTTGAAAGGATGAGCATGTGTTCCGACCTAGTAGCTATCTAACACTGGCTGCAATTATCCTTCTCCAAGTGGCACATTACTATCTGACACATTAATTGTTATGTCATTTCCTTCTGAAAGGCATGTTGGGTGTCTAATACAAACCAGAAACTTCATGAATTATCCATATCATGGTGCTGCAGCACTGATTTACCTTTTCCAAAATAAAATCAACCCACCCAGTCTCATCACTGTTTTCAATTACCACAGGCGGATCTGCGCCGCCCTGTGACCCCAAGAGCTTTCCTCCTATGTCTTGGCATTTTTGACAAACGTCAGCAATGGTCTACTTCCTCACTCTGGCTATGAAAGCATTCCTCTTCTTAGGGAAGCCACAGAGACAGAGCTTTGCTAACTGGGGCCTTCTTCCTCATGTAGCTTTTGCCTAGGAAGTGTCTTAGAATAGTGGCAGGTCTCCTTTATGCCTGTTCCATTTTAGTTCCTTTTCACTCTCTTTTGGGAGGAGCTCTTTGTATGGAGGAATGTTTCCAGGGTGAAAAGACTCCAGCAAGGCCCAAACATTCAAGTCTGAATGGCCTTCCACAGCTGTAGCTGCCATTTGCAGCCTTCAAAGTTGATGGGCTGGCTGTCCAGGGTTTGCCTCTGGGCTTGTCATTTGTCACGTTGCTGATGGGCTGTCACTGCTTACCCTTGAAGCCTGCATTTTCCTCTTCCAATTTTGGCTGCCACTAGAAGGTACAAGTCTGCAGCCACACAGCCGTTCACCCTCCTTTAGAGCCCAGTGGTTGAATCAGTCTAGGAGTGAAAAACACAATCTTTCCATTGTCTTACCAAGTACATAGGGTATTGCACTGAAAATTACTGCTAAAAATATCAGAATTAGAACACATTTGATGTTCCATAGTTTGCTGGTAGTTAATGCCATGCCACCCTGAAGACTCATCTCTCCTTTTGGTTTTAATTGGGTTATTTTCTGTTGCTTGCTTATCAGTTTGCACCTGACTGACATAGACTGCTGCTGATTACCAAGTGAGTTGTTCGGTGAGCTAGAGGTATGATAAATTAAACATGATATGTATTACTCAACCCATCTTTGGCTGCTTCAAGGTACATTATAATTTGGGAAGGGACTATTAAAATAAAATATTAAAGAATAAGCAGAAAGAGCCCACTGTTAATGTGTCCAATGGCAAGAGAAAATTACAGGTTTCATTGTATATGCGGCACCATCTGCCTCTTTGCAGAGCCTGAGCCTTGGGCTCTCCCAGGGGAAATAGCTGTGGATAAGTTATTCAATTAGAACAGCATTATTGGCCAGCTACCTTGGAGAATTGGGTTGATGATGTTGTGATTATCCCGCTCTACATTCCTCCATGTCTCCAGCAGGCTGCAGTGCATGGCAACTTCCTTAAGTGTTTACTGAGCCCTACAGTAGAGGTGAACAATTGGAATGAGGAATATCAAGGATTCCTGAAAGAAAATCAATTTTGAATGAACTTTTCTTGCTTAACCACAGCTTCAGTATTCCGAGTCATACTGTATTTTTGTGGACTTTCATTGAATTAAGGGATAGAAATGGCAGTAGAGAGGAAAGTGAATTTCATGATATTCTTTTAACCTGTGGCACTGCACAAAATAATTCTTCACGTATGATTACAAGGTAGAAAAATACTCAATCTTCCTCAAATATATTAATCTTAGGGATGAAGAAATCTCATAGGGGCATAAGACATTTTTAATAAAGACTTTAACTGTCCTTCAAAACCAGTTGTATCATAAAGTAATCATTATTTACAAATAACTCTCTACCGGGAGGTCAGAGCCCTGTTCAGATCATGCCATTCCACCAGCTTCCTAAATGGGAGGTTGTTGGGGATGTTCATTGTTATCTTTAGATCCTGTGGTTTGCAACTAAAATATCTAACAGTATTCCTTTTGCCTCATCCGAGTTAGGCATATGTGTGTGTGTGTGTGTGTATATACACATACGCATACATACATACACATATATAAAATCATTTTTGTGATCTTTGTATTTTCTAAAGTATAAAAATTATAAAATTATTTTTAAAATTTAAATTATAAAGAAACTCTCTTCTATGCTGAGGAGAGTTGGAAATATAGAAGAGCTAAAATCTAAAATTATTTATTTTCACATAACAGCTAAAATCTAAAATCATTTTTCACACTTCTCATAAGTATGTATATATTCATACACTGTGGTATGTCACATACTTTCAGAGGGCTTATTCGCACCCTAGGGTCACTTTAGGCCATCTTTTATGATTTCTAGTTGAACAGGAACTCTCTTATGCTTCTAACCCCTGGTTCAGATGCTGATGGCTCTGGAAGGTGGCTGGCTGTAGCGTAGTTTTTGTGAATTGTAAGAATTATAAGCACATATCCTTTGCCCTTGTTTTTGTTTTTTCGACATGCTAATATTTCCAGTCACTCTTTTTAAGACCTTCTTATGTATTAGGGCATTAACCATTATTTGCCAGTGAACTTTTATTCAGTTTCATTATTGTTTTTAAAATGTCTATAACTGTGCACCCTTTAGTAAGCCAGTGCCTGTCAGAACTTGCAGGGTCATAGATTTCCCAGTATAAGCCATCCTTACATTCCTGGAACCAGCACCACTTAGAAAACTCTTCTGTGTGTATACTGTGTAAAACAGATTTTGTAGATCTTTTATGTAGTAGGAATTGATGTATAACTTTTTGGTGTGGTGGGCAGACATTTTACTTTGGTATCAGGATTATATTAACTATGTAAAATAAATTAGATAATTATCCTTTTTTATATTTACTTCATTTAAACAAATTATTCTAAATTACAAAACTTAAGAATATACATAGAATGGGAATTACCTCCTTGAGAGTTTGAAAGGACTTATCCATTAAACTGAGTGTTTCCTTAATAACATTTTAATTGACTTCCTTTTTTAGTGGGATTTTTACTTTCTAATACAGAAAATAAACATTTCACTGATACTTTTTAAATATTAACAAAGCTTTTTTTTACATTTTATTGTCTTTTAATTTCCTTTCTTATTGCTTATTTTATGTACCTGGATGAATTATAATGCTCTTGGGTTATATTTTTTAGAATTTTGTCTGCATATTTTCTCAAGCTGTGAAAACTTACCACTTTTTTCTGCTTTTCTATATTCTGATTTACTGACTTACGTTATCTTTATTGATTCCAATTTTGGGTTTTTCTTTAACTTCCCTTCTCTAGTTTTTTTGTTCAATTAACATATTTTTTCCTCTATTTCTTTTTGAAGTTTTGAACTATTAAGGATTGAATTGGACTGTAATGGACAGTAGTATCATTTTCTTTATATTCTACACAATCTGATATTATACTAGATATTTCTTTGATACAATAATTATTTAAGGTTCTTAAATTTCTAGTTTTCCTTTTTATTTATTAAATATTATTAACACTATTTTATGGTCATTGAATGTGATCTCAATTTTTGGTTTAGAATGAGGGGGTTTTTGTGGCCTAGTTTATGAGTTTTACCTTTTTTGACTTCTGTTTTTGTTCATAAAGAAGTTTTGTTTAAATACATGTTTTACTGAAAATTATATTATTTGTCTACAAATATTGAACTAAACAAAAACTAAATTTGCAAATGAAAATCATTATTTGGCATCCTGGCATGACTCAGACAGAATGTGTCTTTTTCCGAGAACTTTCAATCATAATTGAAGTACTGAAACATTACTTTTTATATTTGTACCCAATGCAGAAAGACCTTTGTTCAGATCTAAGCTCTGCCACTTATACATCAGCTTGTGACACTGGACAAGTCACCGAAATTCTGACCTCTTAGTCTTCTCATCAGTAAATGAGGACAATAATAGGACCTACTTGAAGAAGTCTTGTGAGAATTGAATGAGTGATTGAATGTCAAGTGCACTGTGTGCCAATAATCAGCCCTCCCAAAATGTCAGTTCTTCCTATTTTTCTTACTTTTAGAGGGGCTTCTTTTAATTATTTATGAGACCCTGATGATTCTTTGCTCACTATGTTTCGAGGACACTGAGTTGTTCTGCTATCTTGGCTCTCAGTATAGTGTATGCCTTGCACCTGAGCACATGGGGGGACTTTATGCCATTCCAGCTTTTGATAAAAAGAATAACTGCTATTCTTTTTTTTTTTTAAGATTTTATTATTTGACAGAGACAAACACAGCCAGAGAGGGAACACAAGCAGGGGGAGTGAGAGAGGGAGAAGCAGGCTTCCTGCTGAGCGGGGAGCGGGATGTGGGACTCGATCCCAGGTCTCCGGGATCATGACCTGAGCCGAAGGCAGTCGTCTAACCAACTGAGCCACCCAGGCAGGTGCCCAATAACTGCTATTCCTATAGCACTTATAAGCTGAAGTTATATCTCCCAATTCTCTAAAACACAGATGCTTTGACACTTCTGACAAAAAGTATGGGAATATAAGCAGACATTTTACTCTTTATTCATTTCAGAAAGTTCTGTCCTGAGTATGACCATTCTCTTCAGCACATATATCTAACATACATATATTATACATATATAATATATATTATCTATGAGACTTAAAGATAACTATAAAGATCATTTGTTTGTTCTAGTGATTTTCACACTGAAAATGGACACAAAGCATTAGCTTATTGCCAAAACTTCTGATTAATTTGCATTTTGATCTGTTATTGAAACTTGCTAGTCAATAAGTAAATGATAAATAAATAAACATTTTAAAACAACTGAGCCATAGCACAATGTTTTAATTATTTGTAAAATATACATTTTAGCATAAATTTTTGTGCATATTAATTATGTAGCAATACTTCTTGATTTGTTAATTTTACTTTACAGAAGAAATATAGAAAGTCTTTCCTATAAGCTTTAGAAAAAGTACGATAATAATATTCTTGAATTTACTTACCCCAAACTAGAAAATCAACATTACATTATTAACCATCTTTTTTCTTGATCCTACTTTTTTTTTTTTTGAAGTATAGTTGACACACAATGTCACGTTAATTTCAGGTGTACAACATAGTGATTTGCTATGCTGTGCTATGCTCACGACAAGTGTATGTAGCTACCATCTGTCACCATATAATGCTATTACAAAATCATTGACTATATTCCCTATGCTATACCTTTTATCCCCATGACTTATTCATTCTACAACTGGAAGACTATATCTCGCACTTCCTTTCACCTGTTTTACCCATCTCCCCACCTCCTCCCCTCTGGCAACCATTAATCTGTTCTCTATTTATGAGTCTGTTCCTGTTTTTTGTTTGTTTGTTTGTTTGTTTGTTTGTTTGTTTGTTTAGGTTCCACATGTAAGTGAAATTATATGATATTGTCTTTCTCTGTCTGACTTATTTCACTTAGTATAATACCCTCCAGGTCCATCCATGTCACAAATGGCAAAATCTCGTGCTTTTTTTGGCTGAGTAATATCTATTGCATCTAATACCACATCTTCTGTATCCATTTATCTATCGATGAATACATGGGTTGCTAACATATCTCAGCTACTATACATAATGCTGCAATAAACATAGGAGTGCATATGCGTTTTCAGATTAGTATTTTTATTTTCTTTGGGTCAATATCAGGTAGTGAAATTACTGGATTGTGTGGTATTTCTTTTGTTAATTTTTTGAGGAAACTCCATACTCTTTTCCACTGTGGCCACACCAGTTTATATTTCTCCACATTCTTGCCAACACTTGTTATTTCTTGTCTTTTTGATTCTAGCCATTCTGACAGGTATAAGGTGATATCTCACTCTGGTTTTGATTTTTATTTCCTGAATGATTAGTGATGTTGACCATGTGTTGTTGCCATCTGAATGTCTTCTTTGGAAAAATATCTATTCAGGCTTTCTGCCCATGTTTTAATCAGATTATCTGTTTTGTTGTTGTTGTTGTTTATGTTGAGGTGTATAAGTTCTTCATATATTCTGGATATTAATTCCTCACTGGATATATCATTTGTAAATATCTTCTCACATTTGGTAGGTCACCTTTTCATTTTGTTGATGTTTTCCTTCTCGTACAAATGCTTTTTATTTTGGTGTAGACCCAATAACTTATTTTTGCTTTCATTTGCCTTGCTTCAGGAGACATAGCTAGAAAGATGTTGTAAGAGCTAATGTCAAAGAAATTACTGCCTATGCTTTCTTCTAGGGGTTTTATGGTTTCATGTCTCACAATTAGGTCTTTAGTCTATTTCAAGTTAATCTTTGTGTGTTGTGTGAGAAAGAGGCCCTGTTTCATTCTTTTGCAGGAAGCTGTCCAGTTTTCCCAATACCATTTGTTGAAGAAACTGTCTTTCTTCCTTTGTATATTCTTGCCTCCTTTCTTATGGATTAATTTACCATATAATTATGGGTTTATTTCTGGGCTCTGTATTCTGTTACATTGATCTATGTGTTTATTTTCATGCCAGCAACACTGTTTTGACTACTATGGCTCTGTAGTTTATTTTGAAATATGGGATTGTGATACCTTCTGTTTTTTTCTTTCTGAAGATTGCTTTGGCTATTTGAGGTCTTTTGTGATTTCATACAAATTTTAAGATTATTTATTCTAGATCTGTGAAAATGCTATTTGTATCTTGGTAGCTATTGCATTGAATCTATAGATTGCTTTGAATGGTATGACATTTTAACAATATTAATTCTCCTAACCCATGAGCATGGAATATCCTTCCATCATTATTAGCTATCTTTTTGCTTAAAATTGCATACAGTGCAGTTGCCTTTGCAAAGCTCTAAATATTTTTCCATATTCAGAAAGCATTCATCTAACCATTAACTTCAGATCTATATGTTTCTTGCTGCTTACTATTTGTAGAGATTTTTCTATTAATAGTATCACTATGTGAACATGCTAATGTGCAGAAAAGGTTCATACATGACAATAGTTCTTTTGGCAAAAATCATAGACTAAATCTGAAATACATATAATATGAAAGCATTTAAAATCTTTGTGAGATTAAAAAATATGTATAAAGTTTGTGAGTTAGTGAATAAACAGATTACTTAAAATTCAGTTAACTATCTAGTAAATTCTCATAAAAACACTCTTTCAGGGGCTCCTGGGTGGCTCAGTTGGTTAAGCAACTGCCTTCGGCTCAGGTCATGATCCTGGAGACCAGGGATCAGGCCCCGTATCAGGCTCCCTGCTCAGCAGGAAGCCTGCTTCTCCCTCTCTCAGTCCCTCTACTTGTATTCCCTCTCTGGCTGTGTTTCTCTTTGTCAAATAAATAAATAAAATCTTTTAAAAAACCCACTCTTTCAACTTAGTATGAATTCTGAAGTGTCACACAGTAATCATTATCACCTTCATTAACTGAGTGCTTCATAGAATGTTGTAAGACTTCATTCTAGACTCTAAATATATTAACTGATATACTCATCACAGTATACTGTGAATTACAGTGTATCTTTATTATAAATTAAGTTCACAGAGCTTGTCAGTGTTAGAATTGGTTTTTTATATCTAGTTTCTTTCCCTCATGTGTGCATGAATTTTGAAATTTTCTACCCTCTTTTCCTACTGCTATAGCCTTAAAACTTCCTTCTAACTAGCACTAATTTAATATAAGAGTGGGACTATATCTAAGAGAAACCACAGTACAGGGTTTCAACCCTGTGATCTAGCAAAGAGTAAGGACACAGATGTAACAGGCTGGAAAGCTTATAACCAGAGCTATTCCATGGGGAAAAAGATATTTATAAGCTTTTTCCTAGTGAGTTGTTATAAGCTAATCAAGAGTACAGCATTTGCAAAAGTGGGTAGAAAAAAATATTGACATGTATTTGAAGCCGTTCATTGAAGTCTGACATGAAATACATGTATTTGGGCTAGATACACCCAATTTGCTCTGATAAGGAGAAATCTCTACTTGAGACCAGAAACTATGTTGACTGAGATACTGAACATTTGAGGACTCGCAGGGTTGAAAAATTACTTGAGGAATTCTGGGAATATAGTGACAATATAGTTCATAATCTCTCCAAATCTGCCCCCCCTCCAAAACAAAAACAAAAACAGACAGACTAACAAGAATTTAAAAAGAAAATCACAGTCACCAATTACACAAAAATAGGAAGCATGTTATCACTATGAACTTGAACTCCAAAATAAAAATGTATGGAGATAAATATGCTAAAATATGTACCTTATATTAACATCTGTGCAGGAAGACATGGAGAGAAGCAACACAATGTCTGATAGACCCTAACAGAAAGCCTCAAATTACCAATAGATACTCTGGAAGGTGTAGCAATCCAATTTAAAAATAGAAGCTGAAACTGAACTGAACTTATAAAGAATCCAATTTGGAGTGAAAACTAGTGTTCACCATAGGTTTTTGAAGAATTTGGATCACCCTGTTCTATGATATCTCAGAATAATCAGCCCACTTTCCCTCTATAAATGCTCCCCAGTCAGAAGAAGCTGTTAGGAGTAGAATTCAAATTGACTAGAATAAGAATCACAGCGCAAACAAATAATATTAACAATTAATTTAAAAGATCCAAACAAATATAAGGGACATGAGTGCAGACAAAAACTTAGAATATAAGAAATCACACTTCTGAATACCATGGAAACTACTAAGATGAACTATGTATAAGGTTAAAAAGTCAAAAAAAGGGGCGCCTGGGTGGCTCAGTTGGTTAAGCAACTGCCTTCAGCTCAGGTCATGATTCCGGAGACCCAGGATCGAGTCCCACATCGGGCTCCCTGCTCAGCGGGAAGCCTGCTTCTCCCTCTCTCACTCCCCCTGCTTGTGTTCCCTCTCTGGCTGTGTTTCTCTCTGTCAAATAAATAAAATATTAAAAAAAAAAGTCAAAGAAAGCTATTGCTATGATCTGAATGAATGCGTGTGTCCCCTGCCTCAATTAACATGTTGAATTCTAATTTCATGTGTAATAGTGTTAGAAGGTGAAGCCTTTGGGAGGTTATTAGGTTGAAAGAGAGAAGCCTTCAGGAATGGGAGTAGTGCTTTTTAATTTTTTTTATAAAGAAAACCCCAAAGAGCTCCCTAGCTCATTTTCCCATGTGAGGATACCATAAGAAGTCTACAACCTAGAAGAGGGCCCTTACCCAAGTATGCTGGCACCCTGATCTTAGACTTCTAGCTGCCAGAACTGTCAGCAATAGATTTCTACTGTGTGTAGGGACCCAGTGGTGTTTTGTTACAGCCGCACAAACACAGACAGATATATGGACCCATCTTTTACTCCTATAAAGTATTAGAAAATAAATTTCTTGGGAAAGTGAGTAAAAGAAAAGAATCATGGTCAAAGTCCATACAAAGTTATTATGAAAATAAAACAACAGAAAAGAGAAATTATATTTTGCAGAACAAAGAGGCATCCTTATCAATATAGCCAATCATGTAGATTTTACTGTTTTATTCAAACACTGATCTCTGTTCATAAAGCACACCTTTATTTCCAGGGCACATGGGATATTCCCACAAATTGATCATATCTTGCACCACAAAGAAAATGATGAAAAAAGAATTTAAATTAAGCTAAAAGAAATTAAAGAAGTTATAAAGATATGAAAGAACATTTCACCTGTATGTGGAACCTAAAAAACAAAACAAAGAATGAACAAACAGACAGCAGAAAACAGACCTATAAATATAACAAACTAATGGTTGCCAGAGGGGAAAATGGTGAGTGTATGAGCAATGTGGGTGCCAGGAGTGGGAGGTACAGGCTCTTGGTTGTGGAATGAATAAATCACAGATATAAAAGATATAGCACAGAGAATCTAGTCAATAGTATTGTAATAGTGTTACATGGTAACAGATGGTAGGTATACCTGTTGTGAGCATAGCATAAAGTACTGCCTTGTCGGGGAGCCTGGGTGGCTCAGTTGGTTAAGCGACTGCTTTCAGCTCAGGTCATGATCCTGGAGACCCCGGATCGAGTCCCACATCGGGCTCCCTGCTCGGCTGGAAGCCTGCTTCTCCCTCTCTCACTCCCCCCTGCTTGTGTTCCCTTTCTGGCTGTGTTTCTCTCTGTCAAATAAATAAAATCTTAAAAAAAAAAAAAAAAGCACTGACTTGTCGAATCACCTGAAACTAGTGTTAACATTGTGTGTCATCTATACTTAAATTTTTTAAAAACATCTTAGATGGGGCACCTGGATAGCTCAGAAACGTCTGCCTTTGGCTCAGGTCATGATTTGAGAGTCCTGGAAAGGAGACCAAGCAGGAAGCCTGCTTCTCCCTCTCTCTCTTCCCCTGCTTGTGTACCCTCTCTGGCTGCGTTTCTCTCTGTCAAATAAATAATTAAATCTTAAACAACAACAACAACAAACAGTATAGAGTTAGGAAAAAATAGAAATGATGGGATAGAACTCAACAGAGTGGGATACCTGGGTGGTTCAGTCTGTTAAGGATCTGTCTTTGGCTCAGGTCATGACCCCAGGATCCTGGTATGGATCCCCATAGGGCAGGCTGCCAGTTGAGCAGAGAGCCTGCTTCTCCCTCTCCTTTGGCCTGCTGCTCTGCCTGCTTGTGCTCCCTCTCTCTCCCTCTCTCTCTGTGTCAAATAAATAAATAAGTAAGTAAGTAAATAAATAAATAAATTTTTAAGAAGATTTTATTTATTTATTTGACAGAGAGAGATCACAAGTAAGCAGAGAGGCAGGCAGAGAGAGAGGAGGAAACAGGCTCCCCGCCAAGCAGAGAGCTCATTGTGGGCCTTGATCCCAGGACCCTGAGATCATGACCTGAGCTGAAGGCAGAGGCTAACCCACTGAGCCACACAGACGCCCAATAAGTAAAATCTTTAAAAAAGAGAGAGAGAGAGAACACAGCAGAGCATTAGAAAGCAAATTGTTTCAGCAGTAAAGACTAAACTAGAAGAGACAATGAACAAATAAACATAATAGATAATGGCTTAAGAGAAGCAGAAAGTTTCTTAGAAAAAGAAAATTTACAAATAACAAAGAAGACTAAAGTATTTCAGGGGGAAAAATAATCTAATATATGCATAACAGAAGTCCCCAGAGAAGAAAACCCAGACAATGAAACAGATATAAATAAAAAAAAAATTAAGTAAAGAAGTTTTTCTTAAGTAAAATATACTTTAGACAATATACTAAAATGACATATCACATATGTAAGAAAAATTAATATTCAAAGTGTAAAGCACTAAACATATTCTGTAAAATAACTAGTCTTACCAAAACCAAAAACAAAAAAAATTGAAGGAAGAAGAAATAAATGTTTAAAATGTAAGGATCTCCATGAAAATCAAATCACATATAAGGTAAACAAATGTAGATAAATTTCTAATAGCATCACTTTATACCAAAAGATAATAGTGTAATATATTTAGCTACTTTATGTATCTGGTGCATAAGGGCCTTCTGTATATCTGATATTTGCAACTTATCACAAGTATAAAGATATTTAAATATCACAAATATAAAGATATTTGCAACTTATCACAAATAAGTTGAGGACTTATTTTATAGTCAGCCAAACGGTTTAATACAGACTTTCAAGTTCATAGAAAATATGGCTGTGAATATTGTTCATGTTCTTTTGAACCCCTATAGAGGAATCTACTAGAAAATCAGCTTCCAACAACCAAAAATACTGAAGAAACATCAACTTAAGAACTCATGATAAACATTAAAAACATGTTTACCTGTTTGCAAAGATTAATTATAATATATAATGAGTATATACTCTGACAATATATATATATAGGATAATTATCAAAATGAGGCAGAAGGCAAATGAAAGTGCAAAAAAAAGATTACTAGTCATAAAGGGATTCTACTTCAAATTGCATACTGGAATACAGGTAGCAGAGAGAAAAGATACAATTAATAGCTATAAAAACACAGTCCCATATTAGTGAGGACATCCAAGGAAAGAAACTCAGAAGTAAACCCAATTATATATATAAACTTGACCTACAATAAAGGCAATGTTTTTAGTGGGAAAATATATAATTTTTTTTTAAGTGGTGGAAAAAGGGCACCTGGGTGGCTCAGAGGGTTAAGCCTATGCCTTTCGGCTCAGGTCATGATCTCAGGGTCCTGGGATGGAGTCCCACATCGGGCTGTCTGCTCAGTGGAGAGCCTACTTTTTCCTCTCTCTGCCTATCTCTCTGCCTATTTGTGATCTCTCTCTCTGTCAAATAAATAAATAAAATCTTTATAAAAAAATAAAATGGTGGGAAAAAATATCTGGATAAACTTCAAATGATTTAGAGATGGTCATGCAAGTAATACAAAGACACCTTGGTGAATTTCTCTATATACCTGTATGGAAGTGCTTTATAGTTTGGCACAAAATCCAGAGATAAGGAAAAATGCATTTTATTCATAAAATTTAAAAAACACATGAAAAGGGAAAATAAGCAAAATAAAAAACTGATAATCATGTGAGATATTTGCAACTTATCACATATAAAGGGTTAATATTGCTAGTACATAAAGAGCTTCTAAAAGTATACAAGAAAATCACAAATAACTATAGAAAACTGAGTTGGAATAATAGGTTACGGTGAAAGAAATGCAACTGGCCTTTAACCATATAAAATTATCCTCAACAAAGCTCTTAAAAAGAAAAATGCATATTGAAACTGCACTAAGTTACAATTTTTTCACATATCTTATTGACAAATATACAGAACTTCAACATGTTTTCTCATAAAGGCTGTAAGAAAATAAGCACTCTCATATATTGCTGATGCAGTGCAGAAAGATACATGGAGAGAAATTTAGAAATATCTACCAAAATTGCATATGCATTTATCCTTTGTCCCGGAAAATTTACTTCTACCTGAAAAATACACTGAAACTTTTAACAAAGAGATATACAGAAGGCCCTTATGCACCATATACATATATGGTAATTGCCAGATTATTTGTGAAAGCAAAAGAATGAAACAAACTAAATACCCATATGTAGAGGAGTGATTGAACAAAACATCCATACAGTGGAAAATCTTGTAGCTCATGTACCTATAAAAAAGAATGGCGAATATATATACTTCTATGAAGTCATCTCCAGGATATACTGTTCAGTGGAAAAAAAAAAGTATCTAAAATATGCCAGCTTGTAAGCCCCCTATCTAACAAAAGAAGGTGTATGTATACACACACACACACACACACACACACACACACACACACATATATGTTTGTGTGCATGCTTATATTTTAATAAAAGCAAAGAATAATCAAATAAACTTCACAATTTAGAAAAAAGTTTGATACCTACAAGGTGAAATGTTGGAATAGGGTGAAGAATACAGAAATAAAATCTAGATTTCTGGCTATGTGCTTTGTTGATAATCTCTCCTGGAATACCTATATCTAGGCTCAGTAGGTAAAATATATATCTATAGCTGTTAATTTAATGCCTTGACAGCAGAGATTTGCATCCATTTGGACTACAACATTCAGGTCAGTCTGTTCTCTATAGGTGGAACATGAGTAGTATGGCCTTTTAAGGGTATACTTGTATAAGGATCATCTGTAATGATTTTAAGATGAACATTAGAAGTTCATAGAGTTTAATTATAGTCTGATATCTTTGGGAAATGGTGCATCAGTGGTAAGGAAAGAAACAGAAAATATAAGTATTTTCCAAAATTTCAAGAAGGACTGAGAAAGTTTTCTACCAATAGGGAGGTCTGTAGGACTAATTGAGTGAGACCCCTGGCCTGTTGCCTAAGCTTTGACCAGAATAAGTCCACTTCATTGTATATACTGGCATTCAGTGAAAGATATTCTTTATAGAACAGTATCAGCAGACCATAAAACAGTTTAAAAGCTATTGACTTAGAGAAGAAATAAAGGGTTTTAATGAGAATTCTCTTTCATACATCAAGTCTATATAAGATTATACATTTTTTATTATTCCACGAATATGGATTACAGAAGCCAAAATATGATCATTTAAATAGAAAAGACAAAATTGAAGAATTCCATGATTAAGAATTAAAGAATATATGCTTGTACCAAATGTCAGCATAGTTGTCACTGCACATCAACTTGGCTCTGGTCTTCCTGGAGGTCAGAAAAACAAAACAAAACAAAACAAAAACTAGATAAGCTACATAGCTCTAATACAAAGTGTTTCCTGCTACTATAGTTAGGAAGAAATTTATAGAAAATACGAAGTATTTCCTTCTATTATATTTAGAAAAAAGAAATTTATTAGAAAATAAACAATGACTTTATCAGTAGAATACCTTCAGCTACAAGTGCTAAAAAACCCAACTTGAATTAATGTCAACAATAAGACCATTTCCTGAATCCTCTAGGAAACTTGTCTTCATGTCTCATTGGCCCAAATAGAGGTGTTTTCTTTATATCATTAAGTCCCTGGAAAGGGAGGAGGAATCCTACACTAATATTTTGTACTCCATGGAGTATGGCTGAATGCCGTAACAAACTGACTTCTGTTAGAAAAAAGGAAGGAGGGTGATTCTGTTATAAGTAGCCCACAATGACTATTTCAATGATTTAATGGAAAATGTCCTTGTCATTAGCTTTGCCACAGTCACCAAGATGGATTTTATGTGCCCATCGCTTGTTCATCTTTGTTAGAAGTCAGAGACTCATATGAAAGGACATCTCAGCCAAAGCTAATGAGATTCAAATATGCAGCTGGTTATTCAACTTTATCCAAGTGAGATTGAACTGGAATTCCTAAATGAATATGTTGGAAGCACTTCCCTTTGACTGGAGTTTTCTAACCCAAATTAAACTTTGCACCAGTCAACTATTGCCATTCTATAATACAGATACAAGAAATTAGGAAGAAAAAATGAGAGAGCTGAAAGGAACCACTATTCTGCAAGATCCATCAACACAAGAAACAGGAAAGAGGACAAACTTACAGACAATGCTGTAAACAAGCTTGCCTAAATAGCACTTTTTGTTTATATTAATACACAGTTACTCTAGACACTGGAGTTATTTTACTACAGCCAACAATTATAGGTTGCTTCTTTGATAGGGAAGTGATGCTAGTAGTATTCTGAATAATCGATAAGTGGAAGTATGAAAACCCAGGTGAAGGGAGAGTCGTTCCATTGATTCTGAAGCCATCTCACCAGGGGAAAGACCACATTACTTCTTCACAGAAACAGGCTGCAGGAGTTCCTACAGGGACAACCAGTTTCTTCCCAAGAAGGCTTCTGTGAATAAGCTGTAGGTATAGTGCTTGATAGAATCCATACACTTCCACCCTGGAAAAAGGGACAGTGTGTGTTTTCCTGAATCATATTCAGAGGATGAGTTATTTTAATAGTGCCATAACTGTAGGGTTATCTTGGTAACATCCTTGGGAGGAATTGAAACTAAGCATCAGAACCACCAATGGGAAGGCCAGGTGGCTTATTGATCCCTGATAGCTACTGTCTAGGTAACCAAATACATTTTCTAAATAATGTAGAATTATTTAAAAGTGATCCATTCTACATTAGGGAGTGTCTGTTACAGAATAGGTGTTTGGTTTCCTTATAGTTGTACTGAGCACCTCTTTTCCAACAGCCCTTAGATAATAGAATCATTTGTCCCTTCAGGCCATTCTTGGTTCATGCTGTTAGGGCTGTCATCACTAGAGGTACTCATACATAAAGTTTATCTAAAAAAGCAATCGGATCATTAAGGTATAATTTTAAAAAGAAGGAGGAGCAACTGGCTCTACACTTGAAATTATTTTAGTAATAACTGGGAATCTGTGTTAACCTCCTGTATCTTGGCCCATAGCCATTTTCCTGTCCACAGAATCAATGACAAGTGAAAAGTTAATAAAGGCTACCAAGAGACTTACACTGCTGAATTGTTCAGAATTGTATTCAGCTGTGTGTTATAGAAATCTGACAAACAATGGATCAGACAAGTAAGGATTTTTTGTTTTAATCTCATAAAACAAGGAATAAATTTGAAAGCTGTATAGGACTAATGTGCAAAGAACCAGGCTACTTCTGTCCCTGGACACAGAAGATAGAAAGGCTATTAACTTCTAGGCATCACATCTATGTTTAAAGAAGGAAGAAGAATCAAGATGGAGTGGCAAAAATTTACACCATTTTAGTGTGTGTGTGTGTCAGAGAAAGAGATACACACTTATACTTACTACATAAGTTACCAGAAATTTTTCCATGAATACCTCCATATCCATCACATTATCTAGATCTGGAAAGCATGAATACAGAAAGGAATATTTTAAGCATAATACATTGCTTCCCTCCAAAATTTAGGATTCTGTTAATAAGTAGAGGAAAAGTGGATAGTGGATAGGCAATTAAGAGAATCTGTCTCAATTATTCTTAGATTTTCCTATAATGTTAAAAGGGGAGAAACTGTGTAAAATCTAGAAAAGTTGGACCAAAAGCTTACTTGCTTTTTACATCATATGTGGACTAAAAAGATGTTTATTTATTCACTCAAAGATCATCATTATATGCAGATTATGACTAGACACTGTATTAAGTGTTAAGCTGCCCTCAAGGAGCTTATGATCTGGTAGATGAGAGAGACTGTTTAAAAAATAATAATAATAAAACAGTATAAAGGGTCAAGGAACATAGAATACATCATCCCAAAATATGCCTTTGGGCATAAAAATTATTTTGAGCTCAAGGCAATTAAATAGCAAACACATAAAAATATCCCTCCTTTCTGCCTAAGGGTAGAATATAAATTCTTTTACTGGAGAGAGACTCTTATCGACCTAGGGACAGCATCAGAGGATCCACAAACAAACCTTACTCTATTAGTTTCCTTCCCACAGTTTGCTGCCCTTGGAAGTGATGAATTTTACCTGGGGAGATTGGGAAGGGGAGTTTCAGGAATGACTTCATGCCAGAGTTGAGTTAGTCATTGAGCCATAATCTTAAAAGGAAGTAGACATCTGCTAGTTAGGTTGCCTGGGGTGAAATGGAGAAAATAGGATATTTCCATACATTTAAGCAAAATCACATAGGAGTCAAAGAGCTTACTCCTGGTACTACAGTATTCAACCAAACAATTTTCTTTTCTTGCATAAGGCTATGAGGGCATATAAAAATTAAACTCAAATGGAAAATAGAACACTTTCTGTAATGCAGTCAATTATCAAAGAAAGCTTTCAAGACAAAATGATATGAATTCTCAAACTTGTTGCTTAGAAAGGAAGCCTCAATGAATCTTAGATTGAGTTCCCCTGGGAGTTTAAATTTTAGTTTTGTTTTTTTCCTACCACAGCAACGCAAAAGTGCTGTATTAGCATGTAATAGGTGATTTCCACCTCCCCTGCCTGGGGAGTAAAGTAGGGTTTGTAATTTCATAGTTCATCTCTCCTAGTTCTATTGCCAAATCCATCACTTCCTCTGGCTCAAAGGGTAGGAAATGTATCTGTGCGGTACCTCACAGCTTCCTTATTGATCAACACTTCCATTTTCTTGGGTCCATATTTTTTTAAAAGATTTTATTTATTTATTTGACAGAGAGAAACACAGTGAGAGAGGGAACACAAGCAGGGGGAGTGAGAGAAGGAGAAGCAGACTCTCCACCGAGCAGGGAGCCCGATATGGGGCTTGATGTGGGGCTCGATGTCGGGCTCGATCCCAGGACTCTGGGATCTGAGCCAAAGGTAGATACTTAACAACTGAGCCACCCAGGCACCCCTTGGGTCCATATTTTTATAGTGGCTAAACCCTGCTTGACAGTTCCTAGTGAAAGTGAAATTTCCATCCTTATGGACAACACTGCTGATAAGTGAATCCTTGGAATATCTGGCTAAATATTTTTCTTTTGTTCTTTCTGCATAAACAGACACTTCTCATTTTGGCTGTAGGAACTACTTTCAAGTGCTATTGTCAATATATTCTGCCCACATTATCTGTTACTAGAAAATGTAATCTGTTGATCAGCCCAGTTCCTTTTTTTTTTCCTTTTAATTGGTTAGGGCCCAGGTGGGAAACAGAAGTCATCCTTGAAAATTCCTATTAAAAGACCCTAATGAAGAGACTACTTACAAAAAGGCATGAGCAGAGTTAAAAGAACAATAAGGGATGACCAGACACTCTAAGAGTGGCCATGCAATTGCACCAGCTAGGGTTGAAAGGACAGAGGGGAACGAAAGGCGTTTCCTGAAATCAGTGAGAAAGGCAACTTGGAGGAGCTGCAGGTCAGAAGTTGTAAGTTGCAGGAGGGCATAACCATTGCCAAGGAACTGTCATCAAGGGGGGGAAAGAAGAAATCCTTTGATTTTTTTCCTCCCTTCTTCCATAGTCTATTGCTTTCTTCCATTTGACCAATCCCAAGGAAAGACCATATGGTCAATCTTTAGGAGAAGAGAATGGATCTGTGAGAGGTAGGAAAAGGCATAATAACAAGAAGCTCACTCTGCTATTTTCTGGATTTTGACAACCCTGATTTTTCACATTCCAGAAAATTCCCAAGTACCAGATAGCAAATTACATCTTGAGTTCTGGTTGGAATCACATTTCCTGGCACTTGGGCACTGAAATGATTTACGATAAAGTTTTGTAAAAACTCAACTTTTCTTTACCTGGGCTTAAGTTATGGATCTGCTAATTGGCCTGGTCAGGTTACTTTGTCCCTATGAATAGTTTTCCCATTTAACCCCCGAGACAAATTCATAAACTTACCAGGAAAAAGATAACATAATTTATATTAAGTAATTATCATCGTGGCCAGCAAAGTATAAGCATTTTGTAAATGTTAGCTATTATTAATAGAAATTATTAATGTGGGTATTTTAATCATGTAGCTTTGGATGTAGCAACAATGCCTACATCATGAAATTATGAGAATTAAATAAATAATGTAAAGCACTTAAGGGAAAAAAGCCTAAAACTATTATTGTTAACATTATCATTGTTGTTATTATTTAAAATAATAGTTTGAGAATATATTCATTGGAATTTTTAAAAGGCTCATAATCATGTTTTAAAAGGTTCATAATATGTTGCCATGTTTAAAAAGCAAAAGATTAAAGAGCATATATAGTTTAGTCCTATTTTTGTAAAAACTCAGTGTACCATAGTGCCCAGTTAAGAACTTTAAATTATTTTAGCAAAATGACTGCATTTAAAAGTTGCTAACTATTATTAGTAGAAATAGCAGAACACTGCTGTGGAACCTGACTCTGTTTGGAAGGGACACCAGAATGGCCATTTAATTTTACTCATTATGGAAATTGACCCTCATCAGAGGCTAGCCCACAGATTGGGAGAAACTACCCTTTGGGGATTCTCTGTGATAGAGTGTGGTTACTGACTTGGAGAACTAATGTGTGATACACATGTAACTGTCCACTTTGGCATCATAATTCTCTTATGGTAAAAAGTCTTTTTATGCTGTGGCCTGCAAAAGGAGGCATTATGTCCATTTTGGAGGTAATGTAGAGTTGAGAGAGCTGGTGTAGGTTTAAGAGCAATGATGAGAACCATGTGACTGTATGAACTATAAGAAAGTCTATAATGAATAAAGGGAGAGCATTCTGAACTTGAAGAAATTCAGTCTTTCACCTACTTAAAATATTTATGTTCTATGTCTGAATGCATAGATTAAGTCGAGAAAAATTGAGAATTCAATGTAAATGATTTATCATCAGGGTGATGTGATAGATAAAGATTTTGGAAAGATAGACAGGCAGACAATAATGAAAGAACATCTAGATTAAACATCACCATTCTGAGATGCGGAAGATATTGATTTAATTTTTCAGGACAAAATGAAATTTAAAAAAAGAAATCATGAAAGATGATGCGTATGAATGTTTTATGCTAGAAACTGTATCCATCAATTATATTTTAAGCTGCTGCCTTTCTTTCATCTTCATTGGAACCAGCCTACTTCAGATACCATCATGGTTTGCCAAGACCTCCTAAAACCCTTCAATAGCTTCCATTCACACTTGCATAAAAGTAAAACTTTATGCCCTGACACTTAAAACACAACCCCTGTCTTGCTTCCAAATGGTTTGAAAACTCTTCTACAAATCCCCTGCTTACAATGCTCCAGCATCCCTTGAATATGAAAAGTTTTTTCTCATCACAGGACTTCACACTTCTTCCTTCAGCCCAGACCCTGTTCCTGCAAGAGAGTCACACTGTTGGATTTTTCTTTTTACTGTGGCTTTATTTCAAATGCTACCTTTTTAGAGAAGCTTTCCATGACCATCATTTCTCAAGTCCTTTCATCGTTTACTTTCTCAGAAATTTATTTCATTACTTGAAATCACATCTTTTATTTATTGTTCTGCTTTCTTGAATCTGTCTTGCTGGCCTGGGGGAATCACTGGAGGTGTAACATTTGGGTGGCTCAGAAGCCCCACCCGGATGTAGAGCTCATTCATACGGGGGCAGGCTAACCAGCTGCACTGATACATTCAATACCAGCTCCATATGAACCCTTCACCCAGCCATCCCTAGTGCCTGCAACCCAGGTCTGGTAGAACACAACCTCAGGGCACTTCTGTATGGCTAGTCATTTTTAAGAGCTATTACCTGATCAAAAATTAACAAACCAGATTCAACAGTGATTCTATGGCATTTGGATTCTCTATGCTGGAGCTCATCCCTTCCCCTCCTCAAACATACAAGGTACACATACTGAAATGTGGTAAATATACTTAAAAGATAAAGGAAGATATTCAAGAGATATAGAATATATAGCAATTATAACAATGTAATAGCATGTATAATATTTATAATATATAAAAGAGAGAAAAGAAGTCATTTTTAAAAGAGAATCATGTAATAGTATTACATGTATTAAGGATAAAACATAGAATAGGGAGCCTACAAAACATGTTGGGTGGGAAAACAGGGTGAGCTCACATGTCAAATAATCAGCAAATTGGAATATACCAAGATGGGAAATTTTCTCTGATTTGCAGGAGCAAAGAGAAAAGGGAAAAAAAAATTAAAAGAATCATGGAAGGTATCATAAAATTACCAAATCTAGAAATTAGATACCCCCTAGGAGAAAAAAAGAATGGATAGAATGAAACATTTTCAGAAATTCCCAGATTAAAGAATGAAAGACCTGAGTTTGGAAGTGCTCATGAAGTGCCAAAAAGAAAGCCTCACTCTTAGATCCAAGGCAGTGATGTTAAAAAATATCAAAGTGAAAATGTTTTAAGTTCCAAAGAGAAAGAGTAGATTCTCAAAAAAGAATAAGAATCATACTGATATCATGCATTTCACTAGATTGAAAAGACAATGTAGTAATATTTTATTTTTTTAAAGACTTTATTTATTTCACAGAGAGAGACATCACAAGCAGGCAGAGAGGCAGGCCGAGCAGAGAGCCTGCTACGGGGCCTGGATCCCAGGACCCTGAGATCATGACCTAAGCTGAAGGCAGAGGCTTTAACCCACTGAGCCACCCAGGCACCCTGTAGTAATATTTTAGAGTAAAATAATTTTGAAACTAGAACTCTGCATACAGTCAAATTATCATTTAAATGGAAGGGTATGATAAAATCTGTTCTGGCAAATTAGTCTTCAAAAGATTTGACACAAAACAGCCCACTTTAAGAATGTCTTTCCATTACAAGGGAAATAAATGTTGGAGGTTGTTGTAAAAGTTGTAGGAAATAAAAGTGGTAAAATACCATCAAATCCCAATGCAAACATTGTGGTCAAAGAAAGTTGAGGTAAAAAAATAATAATAATAGAAATTCTTAAAAATTCAGAATCAAAATTCTAGAAAACAGTAATATGGGCAGAGAAAAAACAAATAGAGAGATTATGCTGAAATGTATGTTTTATAAATGGTGATATGTAAACATTCATAGGTTTACAAAATTAACATATGTGAATAAATATGAATGTGGAACTTAAATTAAGGGCAACTACAATAAAACTAAAGTTTAATGTGCAATTCCTTAACTAAAAAGAAAATTTGATTTCTTTGAAATTGAAAAGCAAAAGAAAAAAAAAGTGCAACAATAGAAAATAGAAAGAAAACCTGCCAAATTAGTCTTAAGATAAAGTTTTTGATATAAATGATTTATGGGGTGCCTGCATGGCTCAATCTGTTGGACGGCTGCTTTTGGCTTGGGTCATGATCGTGGGGTCCTGGGATAGGGCCCCATATTGGGCTCCCTGCTCAATAGGGAATCTGCTTCTCCCTCTGCCTCTAACCCATCTTCCTGCTTGCACTCTATCTGTCTCAAATAAATAAAGTAAAAAAAAATTTTTTTTTATCTGATTTATGATCATTATTTTAAAGACTACAGGGTTGTTGATTTTTCTCTTTAGTTGGCACACTGAAAATGAAAAGGCAAAGAAAGGTTGAAAATGCATATTTGGAAGCACATATGTCAGGTAAATAAGGACCAAAGAGATCTTTTGAGCAAACTTAATAGTTAAAAGGAAAACCATTTTAAGGGCCAGAAAGGGAGGTTATAAACTGGTAAAGGGAAAGACAGGGCAAGCAGATGTAATCCTTATAAGTACACATGTAGATAATATAATTTAATTTTAAGCTGATGAAATTTTGGAGGAAAATTGATTAATCTCATTAATTATAAATTTAGATTTTAATATAGATTTTGAAATCTATAGATCAAGTAATCAAAAAATAAACAGCGATATCAAAGATCTGAGCAAATCAATTAATACACCAGGCTACTGGACAATATAAAACCATTCAGTCAAAACACACACACACATACACACACACACACACACAAACACACGCAAAAAAAGAGAATATACTTATTTTATGCACAAACATAGAAAATTGAAAAGTCCAGGAGAGACTGGGTGGCTCAATTGGTTAAGCATCTGCCTCAATTGATGATCTCAGGGTCCTAGGATCGAGCCCCTTGTCAGGCTCCCTGCTCAGTGGGGAGTCTGCTTTTCCCTCTACCTCTACCCCTCCCCCTGCTGGCTGCTCAGTTGTACTCTGTCACTCTCTCTCTCAAATAAATAAATAAAATATAAAAAAATAAAATAAAATAAAAAGTCCATGTACTAAGCTATAGAGATAGCTTCCATTTATTCGAAGGGATCAGTGTCATGCAAACTATGCTCTCTGATTATAATTCAATAATATTAAATATTAACAACAAAACTATATAATTGAAAACTAAATAACCTTTCATTTAATTACCACTGGATTAAAAAGGAAATTATATGGAAATTTAAAAATGCTTAGAACTGAATATCAATGAAAATGTTAAAGGACACAATTTTGTCTCAAATTGTGAGATAAAATTATGTTAAAGCTTTAATTACAACAAAGTTTAATTCCAAATAAATCTATCAGTAAATAAGAAAGAAAAGGATAAAAATTGAGCAAGAGAATACATGATGGTTAGATTAATAGAATATAGAACAAACAAAATATATTAGCAAAATCAGTAGTGACTGGTTCTTTTTTTTTTAAGATTTTATTTATTTATTTCACAGAGAGAGAGATCACAAGTAGGCAGAGAGACAGGCAGAGAGAGTGGAGGAAATAGGCTCCCTGCTGAGCAGAGAGTCCGATGTGGGCCTTGATCCCAGGACCCTGAGATCATGACCTGAGCCAAATGCAGAGGCTTTAACACTGAGCCACCCAGGCGCCCAGTGACTGGTTCTTGAAAAGCTTAATATCATAAAGTTCTTGAAAAAATGATATAAAAAATGAAACAATTTACAAATAGAAGTATAGAATAATAATGATGAAATAACCACTAACAGGTAGAAAAATTATACTGGTATAATAACATAAACAATTATACTTTAAAAAGTAGGTCAAATGGTTTAAAGACAAAACAAGCAAGGAAAAAATAGCAAAATTGAATAAGCCCATAAGCATTAAATAAATCAAATGATTGGCAAAGATATGCTCTCCACCAAACCCCCCAAACCCTTATTGTTTTGTAAATAATTCTGCCAACATCTTAAAGTATATTTCACTCTTATCATATATGTTACTCCAGAAAGTAGAGGGAAAAAAAGAACTAAAAAGAATTAAAGTTGCCTCACTAATTGTTTAATTCAGCTGAAATCTTGATAAGGGAAATAAAAAAAATAAAATTATAGCCCCATTTTACTTACATATACAAATGCAAACATGTTAAATAAAACACTGATTTTATAAGATAGAATTGAAATGTATATGATCAGAATTAATTAATCCCAAGATGCAAGGATAGTTCAATAATAGAAATTTTATTAATCTGCCATAATAACTAGAGAAGAAAAATACACACTTATCACAATGAATGTAGAAAATGTATATAGTAAAATTCAACACTAATTACTAATTCATGATCATTAAAAAAATGAACTCATGAAAATTATGAAATAAAGTAGAATTTCCCTAAGTTCATAAAGATTATATAACAAAAACCTATTACAAATATTTTTAATGCAGAAACACTAGATTGGAAAAAGACAAGACATCTTTTTTAGTACTACTGTTTGACGTGGTATTGAAGGTTCTAGACAGCATGAACTGAAAAAAGAAAATAAACGAGATGTAAGGAATGACATAAACTGGTGAAATTATCATTTTTATTTTTATTTTATTAAAATATTTTATTTATTTATTTGTCAGAGAGAGAGAGCACAAGCAGGGGGAGCAGCAGGCAGAGCAGACAGAGGGAGAAACAGGCTTCCCACTGAGCAGGGAGCCTAATTTGTGTTCGATCCTGGGACCATAACCTGAGCCAAAGGCAGATGCTTAACCAACTGAGCCACCCAGGCATCCCAGAAACTATCATTATTTTTAAATTAAAAAAAACAAAAACATAATCAACAAAATATTTGAAATAAAAAGATCTCAGCAAAGTAGCTAAATGTTGGGACCTCCTGGCGCCGCTAGTTTGCGGCCATTAGTGGAAGTTGGCTGGGGTGGCCTCTTGGGTTTCTCCGGAATACTTCCGCATTCAGACCTAGCTGAATCTTCCCGCCCTTGGCTCTTAGCCGGCAGGCAGACTGGGGAATTTAGCCCCACCCAGCAGTCCGGCCTGAAATCTGCGTAAGGCCTTAGTGATAGCCACTAATGAGCTCCTATTGGCCCCTGCTACTTCTTTTACTCCCTCCTTTCCTCTCTGTGTAACTGTGTCTCTGATACAATAAAGGTGAGATTGCTGCGCCTTCATGGCTGACTCAACTCCCGGCTCGGTGTGGTTTCTTTCCCGGTTTCAGGGGGGTGGCCGGGCCGCTGACACTTACCATCTCGCTCAGCCCCGGAGGATAACAGGCTGGTCCAGTTATCCCTCCCCTGCACCAGTGTTGCGGAGAGAGCAACAGCTAAAGATAAACTAACGAAAGTCAATGACATTTCTCCACACAAGAAGTATTCTAGAAAATAGACTTAAAAGTACATCAACCACTACAGCGACAAAACCAAAAAATATTAATTAACTCAGTAAAAATACACAGAACTGCTGATAAATTACAGATGAATTACATATATACATACCTCATGATCCAGTGATCTTAGTGCTAAGGAATTTCATATATATGTATGAATATATCTTCTTGCATAATGAGTTGTCATAGCACTTATGTTGCAGCATATCTTTTGTTGACAGGGAATTGGAGTCAATTATCTTTTAGTGGGGATTCGTTGGCACCAATAGAATACAAAGCAACATTAGAAGTAGTGAGTGAATGTACACGCAACATGGAAAGATCTCAAAAGCAATGAAAAACTAACAGAAGGAGATCACTACACTATCATCTATGTAAAGCGAAGTTTCATGCACAAAATAATACATGTTTTACAAGAACATGTAAAAGTCGAAAGCTGTGACCAACATGTTAAGATGCTGCCTAATGTGCCTAGAGGAAGGGAAGGAGTGAGTATGAGAAACAGGGCCAAAAAGAAATCAATAAGTTCAAATGTAACTAGATAATAACAAGGAAGGAGTTTGGCATGGACAAAGAAAAGCAGAGTGCCATATACTGAGAACTATAACCAATCCTATCTTTTGCAATTGACATACCGAAAAATCAGAAAAATAAGATAACCTCATTCTATACCTTTAAGTATCTATATTCAGAGGCCCTGTAACAATGGCAGTGGGGGGGGGGGTAACATGGCTAAGACTGCGCTGCTCTGGTAACAAAGCCACAAGATAAATGAGGGGAGGAAGGAGCACCATTGGTTCTGAGCTGTGCCCATCTTTCTTGCACCAAAACAAACAAGACAGCAACACATTGATTTACAGTAAAAGGGCCTATCTTTGCGACCAGAGGCTTGGAAACCTTTTTTTTTTCCCCAGATGGAGCAAATCACTCTTTTAAGAAAAGTCACTGAACATCTAAAGAGAGGCTTTGAAAAATACGTTGATAAAATAGCTGGGTGCTTTATGTGTCTCCTCAAAGAGCATCATAATTTTGAGTTTTATAGTAGCCATCTTTCCTACCTTACCTGGTTCAGCTGCATCCCAGGTGATTATAGACTTCATTAGGGACAATCCTGAAGTGGTGAGAGCTAATGATAGCCTATGTTACTAGTCTGAGTTTCCTTAAGGCATAATGCATAATACATAGCATCATTATTATGCCCTAGAAAAAGAAAAGGGGAGGGGTCTGCTCGTGGAGAGATAAAAGTAGGGACTTAGACTGAATCCCAGAGGTGACTGGCGTTTAGGAAAATGAAGGATATTATTTCCTGCAAGCGATTCTTGTTTTCTGCCAAATGCCAATTTGGGATTCACATAATACAGTAACTGCTCTGCCACTTGAACTCAAAAATGAAATAAGCTCTCTGTCTGGGACTTCTTCAGTGCTTTCAGCTAGTTTGTTTTGGCTAGCTATCTGAATTTTGTTTTATTCCTAAAATCTATCTGAAGGGGAAAATTACTTGCTTTTAACTTTTTTAGCAAGAGACCAATTTTTAAACTCAATGAGAAAAAAGAAATCATGATAGATTTTTGGCAAGGTTTTCAAAGTTACTTCTTTGGAATCTGAAATGACATTATTAATCTCACTGATAAAGGCATTATATTTATTCCATTAAGGGAAAATAAATATTTTTCTATTTATCTAAGAAATGCCTGGGAATGAAAAGCATTAATTTTAAGGAATACAAAATGTGCCAGCAATGTAGTCTCCAGGGTATAGATTCAATGTAGTAGGGGTAATAAAATGCAACTATTTGACTTTTATTATCTCCAACATTTTTATTGTTCAATTCAGCTCACAGTCATTGAGGACCTGATATTTCTAGGTATTCTGTGTGATACAAATATAAATATGCCATGACTTCTACTCTGAAGGAAGTTAAATATCAAAACTTGAAGAAGATGCAAATGCTACTAATTGCAATGTAATGTACAATGTGAAAAATAACACAAAAGAAGTCTACAGAAACTAACATGGGCAGGGTAGAAGAGGGAGGAACTAGTTTCTGAGATGGGAATCTGGAAATAATGCAGAAAGAGATGTTTGAGCAGAGCATTTAAGGATTTGTAGAATTTCATGAGGTAGATATGGGAGTGCAGAGTCATTCTGGGCAGTGGCATCGATATGAACAAGGTAAGGAGTGCGGATTGCATATCTGTGAAGTGGTGAATATTCTCCATTAGCGGAAGGCTGGGACAAGTGCCTTTCTCAGGCATGAGAGTGCAAAGTATGCTTGCTCAAGGCTTGGCTTTGAGGCACAGGAGTCTGGGTTTACTGTGCGGAAAACACTCAGGTTCTGGAACCTGCTTGGGTAGTGACAGAATGTGGCTATTACCTGTCTAAGAGTGTGAAGGATGATGGATTTTGAGGGGAGAGAATGGAGTCACAGTAAACAGTTTGAGGAATTTCACTGAAGTCCAAGAGAAGAGGAGCAGGAATGGAAAGGGGGATTGCCTTCCAGAGGCATGACAGGCATACCATGTCAAGAGGGTCATGTTAGAAGATGTGTTAACATACTTTTTTCTCTTAAACTTCCTTTTATGTGACTTTCCCCCTATTCAGCCAGAGACAGATATTTGACTTAGGAATTATTTGAATTTAATACTAGGAATGAAAGAGAAATAAAAAGGCAATATTGAGCCCTTAACCATTAAAAGAGAATTTTAGACGATATTCTTAGAAACTAGCTCTATCAAAAAAGAAAGAAAGAAAGAAAGAGAGAAGGAAAGGAAGAAAGAAAGAAAGAAAGAAACTAGCTCTGTCATGCCAAGACTACTTCTTACAAGAGAGAAAAGGAATGACATCAGGAAAGTCTGCTCGCTTTTGCAAAAGAGACTGTTGTGAGCTTGAAGGAACCACTTTAAACAGGAAATGATAATATACCTTAAATCGACAATTTTAAGTATTCTCAATACCTCCCTCTCACTTACCATCATCACCAGAATAAGTAAGTTGTAAGCTCAAAAGTGATATTACAAGGATATATGATATAAAGTTATATGTTTGTGGCACATTATCGGTATTCTACATAATCAGTAATATTTGCTGACTTATGAGATGGGGTAAAAAGAATAAAAGATGATGAGTCAGAGGAATAAAATTTGCAGCAGCATCCAGACTTTTGAATCTGCAAGAGAGGAAGCCCAGGAAGACCTGTTTAGGGCTGTTGACTCTGAAGTACCGGTGCGGCCCAGCAGGCAGCTGGAACTAGGAGTCTGGGTGGCATTCTCTGTTGGGGTGTCTTCCTATCTCATTGACTACTGAAGCTGGAAATCAATGTTATTTACTTACTGTCTTATTCAGCTCACACTGCTGTAACAAAATGCCATAGACCGGGTGTCTTAAAAAAAATAAAATAAAATCTTTCTTAGTTTTAGAGTCTGGGAATTCAAGGTGATCAAGGTGGCAGCAGATTTTCTTCCTGGTGATGGACTATGTCTCAGTTTACAGATGGCCACCATCTTGCTGTATGTTCTCTTGGCCTCTTCTTGCATGCATGGAGAGAAATATCTATGACTTTCTTTTCTTAAAAGAATTCCCTTGATGAGAGGGCTCCACCACCCTCAGGTCCTCATCTAAACTCAATTATCTTCCAAGTGCCCCACCTCCAAAACCATCACAGCGGGGTTAGGGCTTCAACATATTAATTGGGTGGGGTTATAACACTTCCCCTGGAGTAAAATAGAGGGAATGTGAAAATACCCACAAATACCAGTCTTTAAGATGTGTATGCGATGGAGGTGGGGGTAGCAGAGACGAGAAGCCAAGGACTAAGAAGAATTAATCAGAGAAGAAACTGAACCAGAAGAGTGCAGAAGTGAGGTGTGAAAAGAATCTCAGGGAAATATCACTGGGACAGATGAAACAGTCAGCTAGGCCTAATGCTTCAGAAAAGGTAAATGTGAAAAGGACAGAAAAGACCCCAGGTGTGGCTACTATCAGGCCAGGGGTGATATTATTTGGCATTCTTTAAAACTCAGCACTCTTTCCATTGTTCTTCTTTTAATTATAATATTGCATGGGTGCCTAAGAACACTTTACCTGAATCGGCTTTGCCTTCTGGTTCTCTATCTGAGGGATGAAATATAATGCAGGCTTAACCATTCAGCTTCATTCTGAACATGTTAGGAAATTAAATTAACGCTTTTAAGTCAGTGTGCCCTAGTGACCAAAAATGATGGTCTTGAGTCCCATCCAAGTTAACAAAGCTTTCCAAGCACTTAATTCACAGACACTCATAGTGTTTGCAATAGGGACATTTCCTTGGGCTCTAAATTCCTTCCTGGCAGTAAGTTTTCTACAATGGTATCAATTAGTGACCTGCAACCTCTAAATGGATTTCTCATTCCAGCTTCCACCAAATGACCCCTAAATTTACAATCACCATAATTAGTCACTATGTTGTGTACATAATACTTAGAACTGTCTCCATATAATATTTAGAAATTACTTGCTTGCTATCATTATGAATTTAAATTCAGAACCTCCGATTAAAATTTCAAAACTCACACCTTTACCCTTTTTATTTTTTTCATGTTTTTATTAACATATAATGTATTATTTGTTTCAGGGGTACAGCTCTGTGAATCACCAATCTTACACAATTCATAGCACTCACCATTGCACATATGGTCCCCATTGTCCATCACCCAACCATTCCATCCTTCCCACCATTTCCCCTCCAGCCACCTCAGTTTGTTTCCTGAGATTAAGAGTCTCCTATAGTTTGTCTCCCTCCCCAGTGCCATCTTGTTTCATCTTTCACTCCCTTCCCCCAGAACCCCCCTCCCCCTGCCTCTCAAATTCATCCTATCAGTGAGATCATATGATAGTTGTCTTTCTCTGATTGACTTCTTTCTCTTAGCATAATAACCTCTAGTTCCATCCATGCCATTGCAAATGGCAAGGTTTTGGGTGGAGGAGTTTGATGGCTGCATAGTTTTCCATTGTATATCTTTACCACATCTTCTTTATCCATTCTTCTGTTGGTGGACATCTAGACTCTTTCCATAGTTTGGTTATTGTGGACATTGCTCCTGTAAACAGTGGGGTGCACATGCCCCTTCGGATGACTACATTTGTATCTTTAGGGTAAATACCCAGTAGTGCAATTGCTGGGTCATAGGGGAGCTCTAGCAACCTCTTCAACCTCAGCAGCAGCAACTTCTTAGAAACTTTTCCAAAGGCAAGGGAAGCCAGGACAGAAATAAGCTATCGGGACTTCATCAAGATAAAAAGCTTTTGCACAACAAAGGAAACAGTCAACAAAACCAAAGACAACAGACAGAATTGGAGAAGATATTTGCAAATAACATATCAGATAAAGGGCTAGTATCCAAAATCTATAAAGAACTCCTTTACCTTTTTATTTTTTTAATTTTTTAAATTTTTAAAAATATTTTATTTATTTATTTGATACAGAGAGAGAGATCACAGGTAGGCAGAGAGGCAGGCAGAGAGAGTGGGAAGCAGACTCCCTGCTGAGCAGAGAACCCGATGTGGGGCTGGATCCCATGACTCTGAGATCATAACCTGAGCTTTACCTTTTTAAAAAGCAAAGCAGGTCAATGGTGGAAGAGAACCCAACAAAAGATAGTGAGTGCAAAATAATCCTGTGCTGATAGCATCAAATAAAAAAAGCATTCATTTTTTGTTCTTAACATGTACATGAAAAAATTAAACGTAAACATGGTTGTAGTATCAGTTAAAGTAACTCTGTAGTTGATTAGTATCTTGTCTTCAATTATCATTGAATTAAAATGACTATACACTTGTTCATTTATAATGAGAGACTTAAAGTGAGATGCCTAAAAATTTCACAGGATGTCTATCTAAACAGCTGATGGAAGTCTCAGTTTGTTTTACCAAAAAAAAGCCTGAGAAATGGCTACTGAATGTTTGTAGTTGTTTCATTCTTTCAAAAGAAGCTAATTCTGAGGGAGAGGATGGCTGACAATGATAAATCAGAAAAACCTCCCAGTACTTGGATTATTAGGCAGCAAATGATCAAGCTTATCATGGGCCTAATTGTAGCTTTTATTAGGGAATAATGAAAAATAATAGTAATAGTAAAAAGAAGAAGAGGAGGCAAGATTTATTTAACTCTTATTTTGTGCTAGTATCCAAATGTAGGTCACATAATGTTTATTGAATCGTTAGCATAACACTCTGCAGTAGACACTATAATTATCTGTTCTAATAGATCTGATAATTATCACTATTTTACAAATTGGGAAAATGAGGCCCAAAAGGTTAAACAAGTTTCCAAAAGTTGTAACACTTTGAGTTTTTTAATTATAGTTCCTACATTTCTTATCTCTTTGATATAGCCTATCTCAGTATTCTGAAAAATATCTATGGGGGAAGTGATGCATATGAAACCATGAAGGGTGGGGAACACATCCCTCCTTTCTCTCCCACCCCAAGTATCGGCCATATCTTCATTATTTTTCACTTATTTTGCATCTTTCTACCTTCACTTGTATATCTCAGTTAGGTCCCAGACCAAAGCATGTCGATTATCATATTTTAAAACAAGCATAAGAAGGCTTGCTTATATAGCAAATATAAGATGGCAGTCAAGAATTTGGGGTGAATTCTAGCTCAGCTGTTGAGTGGCTTCAGGTAATTGTGCTTAGCTCTTGATTTTTCTCAAAACTAAATGAAGTGAAGATGAAGGAGAAATATGCTCTGAGATACTTTTAAAAATAGAAAACATCAGTACCATTTCTTTCAACAGTTATAAATGGGTTTTGATAGTTCTTATATATAATACAAATAAACCAAGATTTGGTAAACATTCAGGATACTACAATTACCGTTTTTAAACATTCTCATTTGCCTTTTTCTCCATACATGAAAATTTTTACAATCACAAGGGATACCAGTTCTACATATTATCTGGTGGCTGTGAGGTAATAGTTAGAAGGCATTTTGTATACCATAGCACATCATAAAAAGCTAAGTTGTTTTTATTGTCAAAACTTGGTTGAAACAACCTTTTATGGCATTAATTCCCAGTTACAGGAATAGAGGTGAAGTGCTATGAAACTACTGCTCTTGGGAGAAATAGAGGTAGAAATTACAAGCTGCTACACAGCCCACTGAACCATGATCTTGGAGTTCACGCATCACTCTTAGAAGCTGATTCTCCCTGCTCCTTTCTCTCCCACGCCTCTTTTTCTTCTCCTGCTTCCTTCTCTGTCTATAACTGATTGATTGTTAAGGCTCCAGTGACTTTAATTAGGGTCTCCCTCTGGCATATTCTCCAGCTCTAAGAACCAAAGGAGTAGTTAAGCTATTTATTTATTTATATTCAGATTTTTTTTTTAACCATAAAGGGTTAGGAGCCCTAAGAGGTTAAATTATTTGTAAGGGTATATTTCATTATTCAAATTATATGCATGACACAAAGCTCAGAAAGGCACCACTGCACAGAGATTAACTCCCATCAATTCAGTTATTCTACCCCTGTGCGTACCGTCCAGTCCCAACCATTTTAATAAAAAGAATGTGCTACCACTTCCTGAGGCTTTGTTACATGTCAAGCACGTACTAAGTTCTTTACTTAACTGGCTCAGTTGCAGCTCTC
Organism: Spilogale gracilis; assembly: GCA_004023965.1. Classification (NCBI taxonomy): domain Eukaryota; kingdom Metazoa; phylum Chordata; class Mammalia; order Carnivora; family Mephitidae; genus Spilogale; species Spilogale gracilis. The sequence goes on from PITA01003263.1 coordinate 107,422, forward strand.
AACAACTAACACTGCAAAGGAAATTTTACTCTCCTCATAGGTGAGGAACCAGGCACAGAAACTAAGGCAATTCATCCCAAATCAGGCACCAGGTAATGAACAAGGGCCAGGTTCAAACCTAATTCTGACCGACACTGAAACCATTATATCACAGTAGGGGAGATTGTTTACTTGTTTATTTGTTTGTTATGAACTCATTCACTAACTTTAAACCCTGATGTGCTTATGAGCTTAAAGCAATGTAATAATCATCTTAATGCTATGCAGGGGATCATTCGGTCTAATTCTCCATATAATCTAGTAATGTGTGTAATAATTTCTAATTTTCTCTTCCTTCCTTCCTCAGGCTTCATTTTAGTTACACCACTCCCCCTAGCACAACCTCCCAATTTCCTCGCAGTTCACCTGGTACATTCCACCTCTCCCATTCCTGCCCATCTCTCGCTGGACTGTCGCAAGGGTACCAAGGAACTTCTACAGAGTTTTTGTTCAAGCTCTATGGCCCTAAAGTACTCTTCCTACTAAAAACAATGCTCTCTCCATTTCTCTCCAGAACATTTTTTTTCTGGTGTCTACAGACTGGAAATTCTCCTACCTTGTAAACTCTTTGCTGTTTCTTGAGTTTTTTTCTCTCCCTTGTGCTCAATGACACAATCTCCAGCATGTTCTCTGACTCTATTCTAGGATAGTCGTCAGTTGAGAGTTCAACAATTGACATTAGTATTTTTATATCCATTTACTTCTCTCATGTCTCTTTTTAACTATGAACTTTTCAATAGCAGAAACTACTGTTTCTTCAACTTCCCACAAGTGCCAACACATTTATTTTTCCTAAGTGAGTACCTCACTATTGATGATAATAGAGCAACTCACAGCATAAAATCACAAGTTTTCTCTCTAATCCAAGTAACACTCGAATTAATAAGACTTGTAGGTATATCAGGATTTTTCCAAATCTCATAAAAACAATGGGAAAGCTAGATGCAGTCATGGGGTCTATTTCTTTTAACAAATTTATCATGTGTTCTATTTGATTACAACATCTGACTTGAATACCTGAGGAACATAAGGGTTTTGTCATTTTACAAATTACAAAAAAAGATAAGCTTTTCAATGTCTCCATTCTCCATTTTATTGTCACCATTTTGATGTCATAAAATATACTCAGTAAAATTTGACACGATTTTCCAGATGTTATAATAAAAACTATGGGGTTAGGTGTTTCCCCCCCCCCCCCATTTTGCCTAGTTAAAGTAAACTGAATCTATTTTTCCATTTTGTAATTTTGTTCCTTAGTGGCAAGGTAGGGTCAAATTGTAGAAAGTCTGAGACATAATCAGCCTCTTCTAAAAGCAACCCATGTGAAATTATGAGTATATAAATTCCTAACAGTGTGAACTATTTCCTCTCTGCTTAAACTGGTGATTTGGTCATTTACCAAGAACAATACTGGCTACCAAAAAGGCAGTTCCAACCCTGGACTTTAAAGTAGAGTATGTTGAGTCATGTTCACAGATGGGACATACCTTTCCAGGACGCTCATTCTTTCCCTCCAGTCAGTTTTTATAAGTCACTGATTAATCCACTGAACATAACCAAAGATTGAATATTTAACCAAAATCACATATTTTGAGTTTCTTACACACTTTCCACCCACCTCTTCACTTCTTCCTCAGGCAATGTAATTCACAGTTATTAGCTATGTCTTTACTAAATGTCTATTCAACTTCACACAATGCAGAGGTGAGTTCAGATACAGACCCTTCAAGTCCAGCTTTTTCTTCATTGATGATTCTCTTGAGACACACATTGTACCTCCATGGGCACAATGGCCTGTGCTGGTGAAAGGTAGTTGGAATGGACAATAGCTGAAGAAACCCCACTGAAAAGCTAAGCAGACAAACTATAAACACTAGCTATCCTTTCAACAAATCCATTCCTCTTTCCTCCTGGTAACACATATAGACTAAGTCTCCCATCTTTCCTTATAGTTAAATTTTACCATGAGACAGAGTCATAAGCACTGGAATGTGATCATAAATAGTATATACTCTTTCCAGGAGTCTCCCATGCAATTCTCCATGGCTTTGCCTCACCAGCTGGCTGGAATGGAGATGACCTTTCAGAGCACATGTTCAGTATGATAGATCTACGTGAAAGCACCAGCCTGGGTTCATGATTTATCACTTCAATGGAAGCCACCCAAAAGGAAGACCCACACTGTACTGTTACATGAGAAAAAATAAAATTTTAAAATTGTATTAAGCTACCAAATTAAACAAGCTTATCTAACAGCCTGGTATTATCTTAATTAATACATAAATTTATGCCCTAAAGTGAGATGCTTCTGTAGCAAAATCTACAATATGGAGCCTTACCTTAGTGCTCCAATGTTGACAGGAAACTGCTATCAGAGGTTCGGCAAGGAGAGATTTGCCTTATGAAGGGGCAAAGCATTTGGTAAAGATGTGTGTGCCTTCAGAATGGGCAAACCATATTGACTCCTTCCTTGGATAACAATGAAAAACGAAAACACAATTACCTGAATGCACTAGAGAATGAACAAAAGGAGACATATTCTGAAAAGGAGGAAACACTAGAAATAAGATAATGGTCTTAAGAAGAACTTCCCATTTTTATGGCTCTTAGCCTAAAAAGAGTCTCTAATAAGTGATGGCGTGAGTGACTACAGCTTTGACAGGAAACCCACAGACTTTCCAGGATGAAGAACAGTTGGACACATTTTGGGCAACCACAACCACTGCAAAGTAAGGAAGAATCCTGGAAAGAAAAGATCCTGAGAGGTGGAACTTCAAATTCTGTATATAAACTTTTCCCAAATCTCTGGCTGACCTCTGAACCATACATATGGGGAAGACACCAAACAGCATAACTAATGATTAAATAAATGTGATTTTTACTCTTACCCAAGAAATGGAGTTTTCAGTTTGAGTCCAACCAAACTATGACTACAAAAAAACAAATAAAAAATCAAGATTTGTCCAATCAATATGATAATATCCAGAGTCTCCACTTTATTTTTTTTAAGATTTTATTTGTTTCACAAAGAGAGAGAGGGAGCACAGGGGGAAGAGGAGGAGAGGGAGAGGCAGGCTCCCGGCTGAGCTAGGAGCACAGGATTCAATACCATGGCCCTGGGATCATGGCCTGAGCTGAAAGCAGAAGCTTAACCTACTGAGCCACCCAGGTGCCCCCACTTTAACCACTCCAAATATCCAGAATACAATCTGATAACACTACAAATTCAAAGAAACAAGGAAATATAGTTTATTTTGAAAAGAAAAATCAATCAGTAGGGACTGACTCTGTGATGACCCACCTGTCAGATTCAGCAAACAGGAATTTCAAAACAACTATTAGAGCATAAGCTACATATGTGAAGAAAAAATGCTTGTAATGAGTAAAAAAATATAGAAAATCTCAGCAGAGAAATAGATGCCATAAGAAAGAATCTATAGAAATTCTGGAACTGGAAAGGGTATCTTAAATTAAAAATGCACTGAATGATTTAAGCAGAAGGAGATGACAACATAGTCCATGAACTTGAAGATAGATCAATACAAATTATTAATCTGAAAAACAGGGAAAAAAAGAAGGAAAATGAAAATAGTTTCAGGCACCTGTAGAACAATATCAAAAAATAGGACATATGTTTAATGAGAGTCCCAGAAGGGGATGAAAAGTAGGACAGAATAAAATATTTGAAGAAATAATGGCCAAAATGTTCTTAAGTTTGTAAAATACAAAGTCTACAGATTTAAGAAGTTTCACAAAGCTTAAGAAAGATAAAGACATATATCACCACACTTTGGCTTATCATAGTCAAACTGCTGACCAAAGACAGAGAGACAGTCTGGAAAATAGCCAGTGAAAAATGACACATCACACACAAGGAAACAATAATTCCAATGACCTCAGACTGTTCACCAGAAACAATGGAGACTGGAAGACAGTGCAACAACATCTTTAAAGTGCTGAAAAAAAGTGTGTCAGGGGAGGAAGGGTGGTAAACCTGTCAACCCAGAACCTAGCGAATCCTGGAAGAATGAAGGCAAAATAGGCATTTTCAGATAAAAGTAAACTAAGAAAAAACACCCAGTGAAATTGTCACCTGTGATGAAATGGAAGGCAGAACACGTGCTTCCTGCACCTAAGACCCAGAGAAGTGATAGGATTCAGAGTAATAGTGTCTACCGGCTCTTGTTTTATTCTTTCAGCCAAGTATCACCAGGAAGATAAAAACTTAGGGAGAACTGGCTGGTTTGCGAGCAAAAATTGAAAGGAATAGAGGGAACCCAGAAATTTAAGACCTTTAAAATTTAGAACAACTAGCTGGAATTTAAGTGATTGAGAAATAAAATTCTATTTTGGTAAGTGACTGAGATTTCGAGATTTTTTTTGTAATAGTGGTTAGATTTATGCTAATTAGCATAGCAAAGATAAATTTCTCTTATTTGTTGTGTATCCATCTATGTTGCATAGATAGACCATGGTAAAGAGTTTATAAATTTTTAGTTGCTTATGTCACCTAATTCTTTGACACTGTTTTACGTTCATTTAGTATTTGTGAGAATTGGGACAACTTTTTATCTTTTAATATTTTCTTTTCAGATTTGTATTCCTGTACTCCCTTTTAAATCACTACTGTAAAGAGAAAGACAGTTTAATATATGTTGTTGATACAAATATAATAAGTTTAAAGGAAACACATTAGACCTACAAAAAGAGCAAATAAGCATCTTAAGATGGGCTTTTTATTTCATTATCACCTGTAGGGTAAAGAGTGTTTTATTACAGACTTGCCTAATAAAATTTACGTTAAAAATGGAGGCTCAGCTTTCTAAAATAGTCACAAGTGATTGTGTTCAAAACAAAGGAATGGACTGATTTGTGGCTGGAATTTCTTTCTTCAAATAAACATAGTATTTGAAAATTAATCTTATTTATTAAATAATTTTATTTAAGTGAATACTTAAATACTTAAAATTATTTGTAAAAATGCTTAAATAAAATTATTGTATTCACTTAAATAAAATTATTTATTTTTAAAATAAATTATATAGAAAAAACAAACAAAAGTGAATAATCATTTGCATTCCTGCATATTCTCACCTCTCTTAAACAATCCAAAGCCCTGGACCTTTGTAAGAAAACTTTCACTTTTAGAATCTATGAAGAGTTTTCTACAAATAGAAGTTTTGTGAATCCTCAGTGTCCCGTGAAGCACATAAGCCAGAAAATATTGCCAAACTATTTTGTAATAGAAGAGAAGGAATCTAATCAATCAGATATCAGTAGTTAAGTGAAAGTGAAAGATGAAGTAGTTTTATTTTTCTATTATAGCTACTCCCCTTCCTCTCCCACAGAGTGACCATAGCTCTCCAATCAGATCTAGTATTAAGAACCAATCCCGTACAAACCCTGTTTCATGTCCCATGATCTCCTGGCTCAAGCTTTGCTCACACTAGAGGAGACTTTCTGGGAGAGAAGGCTATAGCCACTCCTCTTACGATCCCAGCTCCTCCATATTAGCAGCAAGAAAAACTACGGGGAGAAAGCAAGAAGTTTTTTCCTTAAATGGGAGTGCAATCTGTTGGGTTGCTCTTATTTCAAATGCCCATTTATAGGCAGTCAGTGATAGATATGGAAGGCTCTTAAAACCCACAAAGAAACTTTGTGGGTTTTCCAACATAGAAGATGTGACTATTCCAGGAAGCCCTCCACTCATCACTCTTGGATTACTTGCTGCCAGCCAGCCCTGGACATTTATAAGCTCCCCAGTATAAGGGATAGGGCATAACAAGATACCCAGTGTGGGGAGTGGAGATACAAGGGGGAATCCCTTGTCCCCGACCAAATTCCAAGTGAATCAAATATATTGGGATCTTCCTAGTGGATTGTAGCTACTGCTGAGCAGTGAAACAAAATTTATATTTGGGTTAAAATTCCCAATTTGCAAGGCTAAGATGTTTTAATTCATTGTAAGCTACTTTTAGAATTTTTGTTGGAAGCATTATGCCCAAGTGTAAATTTAAAAATTATAATATTTAAAAATATTTATTATGATGACCAATAAATTCAGAAATGGGAATTCATAAAACATACATATATATAAATTTAATATTTACGTCATCAAACATTGGAAAAAGTTATATATGAAACACAAACTTAGAAGAAATTTAGTTATATATGACAATTATGTCCTAATTGCAAAAAAGAAAGGTTGAATACAATACAGAATATGCTAATCTCTCAATACTGAATTGCATATTTCACACTAACTGAATCTTTCCATTTTCAGTCAATAATTTAAAATACCTACTATTTATAGAATATCTTTATGGGCCAGATATTTGATTTGTTTGTTTGTTTTTAACATTATTCCATTAACTCATATGATAATTTTGTGAGAAGAGTATTATCACCTCCATTTTCTACTGAGGTAATTAAGGTTGTAAGGAATTTATACAAGGTCACATATTCTAATGAATAGCTCAAATTGGGATTCAAATTCACATTTTCTGACACAAAAGCCTGTTTGATTACCACTATTCTATCTTGTTTTCTGATGAGGTGAGTGGCCCAGCTTGTTCTGAAATTCATTTTAGTTCTTTTTACAACAATTCAAGACATGTTTATTGAAAATATTTTGCTCAGCAAGGCTCTAGGCAAATGACGAAATTACTGAGTAGATTACAGATGAATGTTCGACACTTTACCACTTGGAATAAATGTGGATAGCCCATCTAAATCTGTGCCTCATCCCCCCTTCCTCTAGACAAGTCCCCCTCACCATCCTGACAAAATGGAAAAGGCATCAAACTCATAATCTGACAGACCTGGGGATAAATCTTGACATTGTTATTTATTATTCACATGACTACATTCATACCTTGTAGCACAAATTATATCATTTGCATAGTGTTATGAACATCTGCCTTATTTAAAGATTGGAAATAATAGATAGCAGTTGCCTAGTATAGATGGAAACCCCTCAATTGTCAGTAGATACTACTGTTATTATGATTATTATATTAAGTAAATAATAATAAACTTTTGCTGCATAATAAAACATACACAAACTTAGTTGTTTAAAATAGCTTTTTTTTTTTTTTTAATGATTGTGTGGTTTGGCTTGGCAGTTCTGTGGAGTCAGCTCAGTTGGGACTGGGTTATCTAAGACAGTCTCACTCACATGTCTGGCAGTTGGCACTTTATTGGTCTGGGAGGATCTCAGCTTAGACAACTCACTTCATGTTCTAGTGAACTATTCTGTGCTTCTCATGGCTGTCTCAGAGTTCCAAGTAGGAACGTGAAAGCAAGCCCCGATACGCAAATGCTTCCCAAGTCCTACTCACATTATGTTTGCTAGGGGCTCACTGGCCAAAGCAAATTATGAGAGATAACAAGGTTCTAGAGTGAATGTAGGACACCATGACTGAAGACATGGAAGAGGCTGTGAAATAACCAGTGGATATTTTTACAATCGCTCAAGATCTTTAATTATAAACTTTCTTTGGAACCCATGACACAAAACCAGTTTGTAAGGCATCCTCATGATTTAAGAGTTGTTTTGTTTACTCTCTTTCAATTGCCATGGTTATGTCTTATTTTCTCAATCTAATTTTCCACCAAATAATGTTATCCTAAGGTTGTATAATTTGTGTATGTCCTTCTATACACCTAAAACTGTTTATTTTGAAAATGAAGATAATGCACTTTTAATTTTTCTACCTGGACACAGGAATAGCTAAATAAGTAATATCTGACTATAAAGCCATATTGCATTTATAAGACTTAAAGCATTGTCCTAATATCTGTTGCTTATGACTATGCCATGGGCCTTGTTGCTATTTGAAGCATGGTGATCTTATGCTGTAGACATAAATTTTGCTCAAACTAAGTCACCCTGTCCTTGACTGCCACATACTAGCACATTCTCTCAGCGATAGTTGTTCCAAGGCTCTCTGTTGTGATGTTACATTGCTTCCGGCTGTGATCCAGTGATTCCTTTGAATGCATCCTTAGGAACTCATGCTCATCCAACATCCTATAGCTTAATCTAAGCTACTTTTCAGTGTACATTATTCTTCCATCACTCATAAATTAATGTTCCTGAGCCTGGCAAGGGTGCATTTCCAATATTTGAGAAACTGGCTACTAAAAGTTTTGCCAATCAAATGTTACAAAGAACAGTTTGTGAGAGGTAAGAACAGAACTTACACAAGTAATTAAGTGGGACATTTATAAATGTCCCAGTCATGTAAATAGGAATGGACATTTCCACATTACATAGCTGAGAAACTACAAAGCATCAGGTTCTAAACCAAAATCTCCTCAGGGATACAGTGACATGTGAATTTTGGACAATTTTTAAATTTATAAAATAAGATTACTAGCTTTCTGGGCATGATGTAGCTTCCCACAGCTCAACTAGGAAACATGGATGAGCTTTAAAAAAAAAAAAAAACTGACTTGTTTCTGGAAAATTTATGAATTACTTATAGTCTCTGAAAAAATGATGATTTTCTCTTCCATGTTGGTTTATTTTAAATTTTGGGGCATTTTACTCTGAGCACCACCCAAGCTTCCTCTGTTACATGAGTTGATTTAACTCATGGTTTGTGCTGTTACAACCATTGCCTCATCTGGAAATCTCTAGGCTGTTTTGAATCACAAAAGTCGAAGGGACTGGTCCCAATAATAAAAGGGGAATAATCTTGAGTTTATACAACCCAACAAAAGAACTATTAAGACAGGCCAAATGTTCTTTCTGTGGTTACCAAGGCTGAGTTCTCTGCACCTCATCTGCTATGGTCTTTAGTCTGCACCCGGCCTGTCTGTGAAGGAAGATGTTTGACTTCATCTTCACTATGGAATAGTCACACACCTTTATCATCTGTGAAGTTTCCACTAGAAAAGCAGACATGGAGCACACTCAGAGCATTTTAATTCTTTGAGGGACCCCCAAACCACTTAATTTTACCCTTAGTTTTTTATAAACAGCCCATTCCAGTCTCAATGCCCTCTCCACCAAGCCTTTTCAAAATCTTTAATATTATTATTATTATTTTTTAAGAAAGCCACTGGATATAGAGAACCCTGCTGTACCCTTACGGGCCAAGCTCATGCCTTACTCATATTTTCAGCCATTAATCTCTAAGATAGTCTTATGGATTAAAATGCCTTTTGTTCCTTCAGTAACTATATTCTGTTGGGATGAGATTAAAATTATATTCCTCACTTTGTAGCCAAGTTAAGGCACCCTTGGGATTCTATGTGTCTGTTGCCCTAGTTTCCATCTCTGCATTCTGCCTTGACCTCTATACTATGTCCACCATTCTCTTTCCCCCTTATATTCCTATCTTCTCAAAACTTGTCCCCATTCTGTTGTAGTTTTTTCTCTTCACATGTCCATTTTATTTCCTATTTCTTATTTAATGCTACTAATTATGGTTTCTTTTCCTTCCAGTGGTCTTGTCAGTGATGCAATTTTCCGTTCTTCTGGAGAGATTTCTATTCATTATAGCTGAGCTTTCTATAGACAAGTCTGTAGGTGTATGCATATATAGGCATATATGCCTTCATCCATTCAGACCCTGTAACAACAACAAAATCATAGATGGGTGGCTTAAACAAAAGTGTTTGTTTTCCAGGCTAGGAAGTTCAAGATCAAGGCACTGGCAGATTTAGTGTCTGGTGAGGTTCTTTCTGGTTCATACACAGTTGTCTTCTCAGTGTGTTCTAACAGTGACAGAAGGGTGGAAGGAATTCTCTGTGATCTCTTTTAATAAGGGCTCCATCCTTATGATGTAATCACCTCCCAATGCCCCACCTCCCAATACTATTAAATTGAGGGTTAGGATTTCAACATATTTATTTGGAAAGGACAGCAGCATTTGGTCTATAACAATACAGGAGTGCATGTGTACTGGGAACAGGGACCAGAGAAAGTAGGGATAATGATGGTGGCAGTCCCTGAGGCAGAAATCTACCTCAAGATTTTTACTAGTCAAATGATTTGAGTATTCTTGCCTAAAGTAATCCAATGGACCTATGTTAGCAAATAATCACGAAGAGGGATTCTTGAAGCTTTAATTCAGAATCTTTAAACCTTTAGTGAAATATGCATTTGTCTTTCCAGGGCCCTTAAATACAGAATATTTTAAATGATATGAAATGCATAATTTATTCAAGTAATAATTACTTAACGATTCCTATAAGGTAAATGTTATATTATCTTGCTCTTATTTTCTATTTCTCTTTATTTGGGCAACAGCATTATCTACCTAACCTGTCATGTACATTTTCAATGAGGCACACTGAGGTTGTTACGGTGATGAATAGAGGAATATGTATATTTGTACTACACAGTCCTCATTGATTTAATGAGAGCCGTGTCAGTGGGACTAAATTAAGCCTATCATTTCTGAAAGACTTTGATTTTCAGACATTCATACCAATTACCATGTTGTTGTTGACAAGACAATGAAATATCCAGAATAACATTGGTCAAAATCATCTTTTACTAAAGGAAGAGGACTAATGTAAACCTAGGTGTCAAATTAGTTTTTTTCAAAGGGTAAAGTTTTTATGGAGAAAAAAAATGAAGGAAGAAACCCTTTAAGCTTCCATTGGAAATGAAGCATATCTATACTTTGATTTTTCATTTTATTCAAGCTAGACTTGGTGGAACTCAGCAGGGTAGTGCTGAGGACATTCTCCAATTTCCTGGTCTTGTTCTTCAGAAGCATATTAAGCTTTCTGAAACATCAATCAGGAGACAGAGAATTGATTTTTTTGAGGTAAAAACAGAAGGTATTGCCTTTTCTCCTTCCTGTGTTTTTTCCTCTCCTACCTACTACCTGCTGTTCTGTTTCTTTTCTCCTTCCCCTGTCAGGCTGAACAATCCCCACATAGACTCTGCTTACTGCTACTCTCTGCTCTCACTCCAGGACTCAGTATTGAGGTCCCTATATAGTTAAATGGCCATTCACACATTTATTCAGTCAGTCAGTGGCTCATCAAACATAGCAGTATGGTATGTGTGGTAGGTGGGATGTTTGTATTCAATTAGTATTTATTTCACTTGGAAAACTTTAAAAATAAAAACACATCTTTTTTTAAAAAAAAAAAAAAGATTTTTTTTATTTGCCAGAGAGAAACACAGCGAGAGAGGGAACACAAGCAGGGGGAGTGAGAGAGGGAGAAGCAGGCTTCCCACCTAGCAGGGAGACTTGATCCTAGTGGGACTTGATCCCCGGTCTCCGAGATCATGACCTGATCCAAAGGCAGTCGTTTAACCAACAGAGCCACCCAGGCGCCCAAAACACATCTATTTTATGATGTGGTAGGCATATAGCTGATATCACTTCAAAACCATTTTCTACCAAGGGGAGCTAACCAAAGATGGCAACTAAACTGGTCTGAAACTGGCCTACCATTTTGCTTCAAGGAAGTTACAGGGGGTTCTACAGCTTCCAGTTTCATTTTCAGCTTCCAGTGGGCTCTTTTCATCACGAGCTCAGATGAGCTGGAAGAGAAAGAGAAGCTAAGCTGTCAGGTGTCTGACTAGCCAGTCAAAGCAACAAGTCAAAACTGACTGAGTAAGCCTTGAACCACTTACTGTGATGGTGTAAGCAGACATCTGACACCAGAGGAAGCACTGACTGTGCCTGTTTTATTTTCCACCATGGAACAGCATATCTGTCCTGGGTCAGGTGGACCAGAACATATGTATAGGTCATCTCACTGTTGAGGGAGCTATGAACAAGGCTCCAGAAGTTTTGTGGTATGAACTCTGGGGTCACAGGGAAGGTGACAAGGAAGCACTAGGAGTAGACAAGGAGTGGCTACTGAGAGTGGGGGAAAGGGTCTTTGATGTGTCTCCCTCCCCTCCCCCCCCACATAAGGGGGCCTTAGCAAAAGCACCTGAGGAAGACTCTTCTCAAGGCCTCAGATAAAGATGGTGGGAAGAAGGCACCTGGGCTAAGAATGCAAATACGTGAAAGAACATGACTGGCCAGAGGGACCTGAATCCTTGACTGCAACTCCTGCAGAGACTGAAATGTACTGGTCATGCACCAAGTCTGCTGTGAGGTAGAGTAGCTTTCCCTCAGAGGCCTGCCAGATAAAGCTTTTATCTTTGCCAGGGATCAGACCTCAAAAATCACACATGGGTTTTTTACCAGGAGCTGGGCTTCTCACCTTTATTTTCCATTTGTGGCTTAGAAAATAGAGAAGGAACAACAGAAGCAAGATTAGTGGGTAAGTTCCAGGCTGTCCCAGAAAACAATAAGGAAGCATAATGGCCACCAGTTTGAGGATTGTGGTATAGACTCCAATACCACAACTTCCACAGAGGTATGCTAATGAAAAACATTTGAAAGTAGGTTATTTCTTTTAAATGGTCATAGATATTTGAACATAGAACAGACACAAAGATGTAAAGGATTTCAGTCTCATATTAGAAGTCCTGTTTCCTTCCTACCCGATTCCACTCTAGCAGATCCTAAGTTCTTGAACTATCTCTAGCCCTGTTTTCTGTTTGATTCTGTCTTCTTTTTTTTTAAGATTTATTTAATTATTTGAGAGAGAGAGCATAGGGAGAGGGCATGGAGAAGCATAGGGAGAGGAAGAGAGATCAAGCAGACTGTGTGCTGAGCATGGAGCCCAACATGGGGCTTGATCCCATGACCCCTGTGATCATGACCTGAGTAAACCGAAAGTTAACCACACAACCCAGGCACCACCCAAACACCCCTTGATTCTGTCCTCTGAGGGGTAAGTGACATAGATAGATGCCCACAAAGCAGTGGCATTGTGAGAGAACAAAGATTTTGGAATTAATGCTGCACCATGAGGTAAGCTATTAAATCTCTTTGAGTCTCTGTTTCCTCATTTATACACTGAGCATAGTAATACTGAACTACATTGCAGTAGGGAGTGAAAGACATGCTGACTGCACCTTTCACATCACAATCAGTTACTTAATGGTAAGTTTTGTTCCCCTTAGTTTCCCGAGTACCAAGTAAATTACTAAGTGAGAAGTTTCTAGTCATATATCATGAGCATAGCTGACAAGAAGGAGAGAAGAGAAAAGGAGACAAAGGTATTTGTGGTCCAAGGTTTGAGCCTAGCTTGAAGAATTATTTTCCAGAATTCAGGTTGTGAGAGATCTCTGGTGATGATGGGACTGTGGTTAGAGACCAGATTAGAGAGTAGAATAAATTATTATTATGTTATGCCACTGAGTCACCCTGCCTGATTTATAAATTAGTGATGTAAGCTGAGGGGTTTTATAACAAAAACTTAGAACATGTCACATTGTCTTGGCAGCCATGTGTCAGCATCAAAGAAAATAACATCAGAAGTTATAACGACAACACATTAAATAAAAAATGATGACTATTACATATAACACAGAAGGTAGACAATATAGCTAGCAGGCTTGTGGCTGTGGAATCATGCTTTTCAAACAGTGATTTTTGCCCCAAAGGGAACACTGGCAATGTTTGTCATTTGATTGTTGCAATTGGGAGAGTTCTAATGGGTAGAGGACAGGGATGCTGCTAAATTTCCTACAAAGTAGAGGATGTCCCCCCACAACAAAGAATTTTCCAGCACAAATATTGATGGTACTATGGTTGAAAGGCGCTAGTCTTGAGGAGGACATTGTATAAAATCCTGGTTGCTACTGCCTGTATTTACTGAGGTATTGCAAAATAAAAAGAAACTGCTTGACTAGTTTGCAAGAAGAAAGATTTCAGGAATCAGGATTTTGCAATATTGGACTTGACTTGAAATCCCGAACAGAAAGAGATAAAATTAAGAAATGCTCATTAAACTGAGACTTTAAGGAAAGATTAGACTAAGAATTTGGCTTTCATGAAGCTAATGTTGAGATCTCTTATGCATAAAGCCACAAGTGAAAAACTAAACTATGAGAATGGCTCCCTATGAAACATGACAGTGGGTGAAGAGGCTCAAGAAAAAAACAAGATTAATGGCATAGTTTTTCCTCAGAAAGTCACTATCTAATATTAAAATATATAATATTAAGAAAGAAAAAACTAAAATATATAACAAGTTTGTAAAATACATTTCAGAAAGAACTTTTGTGCTTATAGTTTCTGGAATTTGAAAATCCTGGACTCAAAATGGAATATTCAATACATTTTGTGAGATTTGTACCACAAAGCAGTTGAGGCAGGGGAAAAAAAAAAACAAAAAACCCTGACTTCTTGAACATTTGAAACAACTCTTGGGTTCTCAAACCTCCTTGAGCAGGAAGTGGACTGAAAAAGTTGTACAGCCTCAAGGTGCACATATTCCCAATGCTGATGCCTGAGGTGATCAAGAAGAATGAGGGCAAGTAGAAAAACTGCCAAAAAGGAAAAATCAAGGACTATAGAGTTTAATAGAAAAAAGAGACTTGGCACCAAATCAGGGAACATTCCTGTTCATGGATATAACCTAGATTCAGAATAAGTATTTTGTTCTGGGCAACTAATTTTGAGTTTTATTTTTTTGATTGTTTTTTTGTTTTGTTTAAAATATCATTGTCACAGCAAAAGTTGACATTACCTCACCCCCGTGGTGCCTGCTCAATGGGATTTCAGAACTGCATAAATCAGTAATTGCTGTGTTTCCTACTCTTTCTTCTGAGGGAGGAGTGTTAATTGTGGTTACTCTTCCCCTGTTCTGTCATTATATTGTGTGTGTATTGCCAGACAATGGGGGGAGGGGGGCGGGAGTAGATAACTTTTATTATTATTTCAAAAGCTCCAGACTAAGACAAACCACATTCATACCTGATGTAATGACTGTTGTGAATCTCCCAGATATCTGGGGGTTTGAGTTCAGTGCTATGACTGAATGGGCTTGAATTGTCAAAAAGGAGGAGACAGAGGTCTCCTAGAGAAGGTCTTGAGGAAGAGATGAGTGTGTTCCATATGTGAGATGAGGAGTCAACTATATTTTGTGACTAGAAGACAGAGTCTGGTAAATGTGTGACAAGAACAAGTGTGAGATAGCCATACATTATTTCGGGGGGGGGGGGCGGTGGCTTTTTTTTTAATTTTTTTTTTATTTTTAAATCCATGCATTCCTTTCTTCTGCAGTGATGACTAATGGTGCTGTGTGTTCCAGGTGGTATAATACTGGATCCCTGAGTGACTATATGGAGCAGAGACCTCCCCTGACACTGGCCCCTCCCAACCCATTATAGAAATATAGCAGGATAGGAGCGTCTGGGTGGCTCAGTTGTTAAGCATCTGCCTTCAGTCCAGGTCATGATCCCGGAGTCCCGAGATCGAGCCCTGCATCGGGCTCCTGGCTTGGTGGGAAACCTGCTTCTCCCTCTCTCACTCCCCCTGCTTGTGTACCCTCTCTAACTCTGTTTCTCTCTGTTAAATAAATAAATAAAATTTAAAAAAAGAAATATAGCAGATAAATGTCCTAAAATACACTTCTACCTTCATTTTGGGAAACTGACAATCATCTTGGCCATTCACATCAAAATGATGTTATGAAAGAGAGGGAGTCGATGAAACTAGCCCAATTGAGTCACCTAAGGTGACACACACAAACATCCATTTGAAGTGATGTCATAGTGTCCTCATGCCATAATATTAATTGTTCTATGTGCCTATATGTGTAAAAATGTATAACCTTGCATACACAGCTCATTCCTGAACCATTTCCACTCTAAGCCAACAACATGTATGATTATAAAGCCAAAGCTTACAGAGTAATTCTTTTCCCACAAAGTAACATGAAAAGAATAATTCATAGCTGCATGCCACTATTCACCAGTCCAGTGTGTGTCTACATTTTAATCTTTAGGTTCAATCCAATATTTTTACCTGGCTTGGTTAATGGAGGAGTTTAGTGCATCTGTTCCTTCACCTATGTTAATTCTTCTTCTTCTTCTTCTTCTTCTTCTTCTTCTTCTTCTTCTTCTTCTTCTTCTTCTTCTTCTTCTTTTTTGTTTAGATTTTGTTTATTTATTTTACAGAGAGATAGAGATCAGAAATAGGCAGGCAGAGAAAGAGGCGGAAGCAGACTCTCTGCTGAACAGAAAGCCTGACGTGGCCAGGATCCTGAGATCATGACCTAAGCTGAAGGCAGAGGCTTAACCCTCTAAGCCACCCAGGTGCCCCAAGTGTTAATTCTTCTTTAAGCCAGTGGACTTAGGAGTAAGAAGAGACTGGCAATCAGCACTTTTTGGTAATATTAGTCTTTATTGGGTTCATGTGGGGGGGAAAAAACCCTTTTTTTCATTTTTCTATTGCTGCATCTGGGACTACTTATTAGTTTCATTTTGATAGATGGAGAGAAGATGAACAAATCACAAGATTTATTTTTCAGGGCATATTTGATAGAATCAGAGACCTTTTACCTTTCTATATACTGCCTGGAAAAGTCAAATCAGACCAACATAATATGATTTGGTCTCCTCAGACTTTGTTAAAGAAGTGAAGTTTGATAGATAAAACTGTATCAGGCTGAGAGGTTTTTTTTTCTGTCTTTGATGAAACACACGTCTAAGACAAATTCATAGATCAAAGGCTACATGAAATATAACATATCTGGTTTTTCTTCATAAAAGACTTTCTGTTATAGTGTAGATAATATATACAGTCTGCATGAAATACATAAAATCTTGACAGGTTAACTCCACAAAGCAGCATCCTTGAAAGATTTCTCCAATTTTCAAAATTTATTCACTGGGAATAACTATCCAACTGTTAAGAATTGAAAATAACAGGGGCGCCTGGGTGGCTCAGTTGGTTAAGCCACTGCCTTCCGCTCAGGTCATCGGGCTCCCTGATCAGCGGGAAGCCTGCTTCTCCCTCTCTCACTCCCCCTGCTGTGTTCCCTCTCTAGCTGTGTTTCCCTCTGTCAAATAAATAAATAAAATCTTTAAAAAAAAAAAAAAAGAATTGAAAATAACAGGTAACAAAGACATGTTTGGAAAGCATATCACAAAACGGCCTCTTTGCTGTTCCAAAATCAGAGCGGTGGAGTTAAAGACCCACAAGTATCTACCAGGGTTTTAATGACAACTTCTCATTTGAAAATCTCCCAAAATTGGTGGCTACCTGAGTGAGAAACTGGGGGGTTAGGGAAGAGAAGGGGCATTTTTTTCCCCTGTTTATGCCCTTAGAATATGGAATTATGTTAATATATTATCTAAACAAAAATTAATACAAAAATAAAAACCTTAGTGAAATAAAAGCCAATGAAATAAAACATACTTGATGTCATTCAAAAGAGCATTGAACATTGGCTGGCATCACATACAGTCCCCTGGACTCTTTAGTCTATACCACACTTCATCATATTCCTCCTGGCTAAGTCCTTCTTTGCATGAAAGATTCTAGAAATGATGCCAGGTAGGAGCAATGAGGCCCACAGTCTGCGGAATAGTGGTCTTTCTTCACTTTACCGTGCTAACTCTCCTTTCCCTTTCCTTAGTTTTTCTCTTCTCTCTCTCTTCACTCCCGTATACCCTGTAACACTGATAGTTCAAATTACTGACCACTTACTAAGTGCCAGGCACACTTCCAAATGCTTTTCATTAATTTAAATCTCAGTAGCAGCAAAGACACCAAGCACAGGGAAGTTAAGTAACTTGCCCAAGATCAGTGACTAGTAAATGGCAAAATCAGAATTTGAAACCAAGCCCTCTGCTCAGACTGTTGACACTTAACCATTATGCTATGCTCCCTCTTGCAAGTTAATCTCATCAGCTAGGTTTTTTTTTATTCATACCCCCCCCCCACAAATCTTCCATAACTGAACTCCTGGAAAAAAGTATATAGGCATCTTCTCTTAAATTAATGTTTGTTCCACTAGCCTAAGCAAAGTTCTTCCAGAATAAGTTTTATTCCTTTTTTTTTTCAACGATTTTATTTTTAAGTGACTATACACCCAGCATGGGGCTTGAACTCATGACCCTGAGATCAAGAGCCACATGCTCCCAGACTGAGTCGGCCAGGTGCCCCTATTCCTTTTCTCAAACTTCAGAAAGAGAGAAGGGGAAAGGATTGAGCTGAGGGTGAGTGGTGGAATTTGGAGAATGAGTCCTGTTAGAACACGTGGCTGTGCTGACCCACTGGGGAGAAGCTTAGAAAGATAGATTTCAAATCAATAAGAAAAACTAACCACTCAGTGGCCTTGAAATTGTCTGTCTTTAGGGAACACTGTGTTCCCTTTTATGAGCAACGTGAGAAGAGGCTGGATAAGTTGGCAGGATGTTGTAAAGGGAACTTATGGCATTAACGTTGAAAATAATGCCCCTGGAACAGTTTCCACTTTGAGATTTAAAAATTATTCTATAATTCTTATGATATACTTCATCTCTTCCAGAATCCCCTCAGTCCATTTTCTCATTGTAACTGGTGGTCCTGATTTAGTCTAAGATTACTATTTCTCTGCTAAACTGAGTGATTAATTAGGTACAAAAATCTCCAATGTTAGCCCTATCATTTGTAATTCTCAAAATATGGGATACTATTCAGAGGCTGTGCATGCTTTACACATTTATTGACATATTATGACTGGATTCAATTATCTTTGTGCTTCAAAGAGATATTATTACACCATTCTAAAATAGTAGTTATGGGTTCAAAAGAATTAATAGCTCCTCATTATATGGCCACTAAATACTTGTGCAAAATCAAATTTAATCACAATTGTTGTACATAATCCAGTGACACTGGAAAAGAAACATTAGCTGATAGCTTCTAAAGCTTTACACTATATCAAGTTCTAAAAATGTATAAACAATAATTTAAAATTACTGTATAAATTCTTAAACATATTTCAAAGAAATGAAGACTGAAAAATTACCAAATGGCTGCAACTACCTATCAAATTATTTTTGCTGTAGCTGAATGCTGA
This sequence comes from Spilogale gracilis, assembly GCA_004023965.1. Lineage (NCBI taxonomy): Eukaryota > Metazoa > Chordata > Mammalia > Carnivora > Mephitidae > Spilogale > Spilogale gracilis. Next base: position 126,352 of record PITA01003263.1, read on the forward strand.
AACCAAAAAGTAAATAACTTCTTCACTTTTCATGAAAAAGAAAATGTGTATTGATAGCCAGTTACATTTTAAGCATTAAAATATAAAAAAAATGATTATAGACTTTTTCTTATTTTTGTTTGTCAGCACCTAATATTTATTTGTTGAACATATAATCGAAATTATCTGAACACCTAAGAAATGCTGCTATATAGATTAATATAAATTAGTCTAAAGTACAGTATGCAATAGATGGACTAGGGCATTGGTATTTGGTTTACAGAATTCTTTTAAAGCAAGATTTCCTTAAAGATCAAAATCCTGTTTCCCTTAAAGTAGAATTCCAGCTACTTTCCATTTACATTTAACTTTTCCAGGGTACTCTATCAACAAAATGAAGGATATTGTGCTCAATATTTTATAATTACCTAATAGAATTTCTTTTCTTTCTTCATCTCCACATTGAATCTTCCCATTTTTGTCAAAAATGATCAAATACTACAGTATCCTAATTTCAAACTTGCTGGCAAAGCTGAAAACAATTGGATGGCCTATATTATCAGAATTTATTCCTATGGAAGGGTAAAACTGATTTTCATCACCTTTGTAGTCCCCAATTAATAACTTGATTCATGTTCTTTTGGAGAAGGAACACTGGGAATGATGTCATCATCATGTAATGCAGGTTGTGAATGGTGGACTGCTTTTCACCTTCTTTTGGAAGGGATAGGAGACTAGTAGGAGTATCTAAATTTAACTTGAACACTGAAAAGAGAGTTTTGGCAGGGATATTACCAAAAAAAATTACTTTAATGAAAAATTATTGCAAGAATTCTTAAGAAAACCAAATTTTGACTTCTTTGCATTCAGCTATTGGAAGATTTTATACTTAAAATCTCTCTATATATGTTTTGCTTGTCTCAATCTATTTTTTACTTTAGATAAAAAAAAAAATGAGGCAGGTTAACTTTCAAAACAAATTTGCAAACTGTTGGAAAGCATATGTTTCAATTAAACATGACACAAAGTAGGTTTTTACAGCCCTGAAATGAATACCAGGACCATTAAACATTTTATGTTTCCTTGGCACATTATCCTATAATTCATCGTCCTAGTTGTATGTGCAAATTACTAAAGGCTGATTAAGATATTTACTTCTTTACCCACCTTTACCCATCTTTACTTCTTTACCTCACTCTTCTGTGTATGTATAATATATATAAAATATTTTAAGTTTTATTTTTATAAATATATAAAAACAAATATTTATGTCATGTTTATCATATACAATATATATTTATTGAATGTACAAAACTATTTTAATAAAAATATTAAAATATATATTAAAATATATATTATATACTTTTGAGAAAGATTACTTGCTTTTTATTTCAGCATTTATAATCTTACCCCTGAAAGGAAAATATTTCCTTTATAAAATAAGTATCTGTTTCCTATTTTTCTAAATTGCCTGTGGAAAAACTTATGCTATAGGGTATGCCAAAAGAGAGAAGGAAGGAGCTTTTAGAAAACAACCTATTCTAAGTTAGGTTTCCAGTATCTTTATTCTCTGAGCATGAAAGCTGTTAACAACTACTTTAGTAAGTTCTGCTTTTATTTTGCATTTGTTACAACAGTAGAGTTGGGTTGTGAGGACACAGTGCAACTTACAATGCCATTTGAATGCTCAGAGATCTAGAAACTACACAACATGGAGCAGAGCCAGAAGAATCTTGTGGTTTACAGATGTCCAGTTGGTCAGTTAATATAATGTTGAAGGAAAGTCTTCCAGAAATCATTGAGTATCCACCCTCCCATTATAGTTGAGTCACAAATTATATATTTGATTTGACATGTTTTGAATAGAGTTCTGACTAAAAAATCTACCCCAATGCCCAATTCCTCTGTGAGCACCTCCTAGCTTCACCTCAAGACTTCTCACTTTTCACTTTTGAGCTCCTATTCCCTTAATAGATACTCCTTTTTTAATTATGGTTTCTTCATCATTTACTAGTTTTGTAGGTTATTTTTTTTTTATCTAGTAAAATTTCTTGAACATCTGCCTTGTGCTCAGCATGGGGAAGAATACAATCTTGAGAATGAATGGCTGAAAGTCTCATGGTGAAAAAATTTAAAATGCTGAACTTATGAAGCATAGTCTGGACTGTGAGTGGGCCACTTAAAGTATGGACCACAAACTAGTCCACAAGATGGATATAGAATTGGAAAATAAGTCTTAGAAATTTTTATAGCAATTTGGCATGGCTCTGATGTGATCAATGGACTCATCTTGTTAAACAGGTTATAGACCAGTTTGGCATGATTGAATTCATGTGGTTAATCACCTGTGACATGAGCTAGTTACACATGGTAAGACTGTATGTAAGTACTGCAAGGATCTTCAGTATATCCACTTCAAAAGCACTGGCCTATAAGAAATAAATAGCAACCCCCAAAGTGCAAAATCTTTTTTATTCTCAATTAATCTATGTTCCCTAATGACCTTTAACAATTGATCTAATGTTAAAAGATATGGAGAGGGTACCTGGGTGGCTCAGTGGGTTAAAGCCTCTGCTTTCAGCTCGGGTCATGATCTCAGGGTCCTGGGATTGAGGCCCGCATAAGGGCTCTGCTCAGCAGGGAGCCTGCTTCCTCCCCTGTCCCTGCCTACCTCTCTGCCTACTTGTGATCTCTCTCTCTGTCAATAAATAAAATCTTAAAAAAAAAAAAAAAGATATGGAGAAAGTGAGTATACTTTGTAGATGACAAGATACTAACATTTTTTTTACCATTTTATCAAAACTTAATTTCAGGCAAGTTGGCATAGCCTCCTGGATCCACTATAATCACAATTTTTGAGCAAAATTGACTAAATAATAATAACTAAGAAAAAGATCTACTTCATATCCAGTGTATTTTAGAAACACTTAAGGTCTATGAGAGTACTTATTTTAATATGTTAATCAGACAAATCAGACAAATAGGACATAATTTCCCTTATATTTGGCCTGAAGTCAAAAAAGATTTTGTCTAAAAATTATCAGGACATTCTTGATTTAAACTGTGATAGGAATTGACTACTTATAAGGAGTATTTGTCAACTTTTTTTTTTTGAAGGACAGAGTTCCAATATCTTACGTCTTATAAACGTAAACGTTCTCAGTCATCACTTAGTCCTTATATTCTTTAATGATCTTCGGTATAAGAACATGTAAATATGGAAATTATATGTTGTTCAATATGCTTTCCATGTAAAATTCCTGAGATTAAGTGGAAGGTATTTCTTTTATTCAATCAACAAAACTGTTGAGGGTCTGCTATGTGCCAGAGAGCCGTGGGGAAAATAAATAGAAGATCCTGTTCCTATTCCACAAAAGTTCAGTGGTCTCATGTGAAAGACACATAAATAATGACAATCCAACATGACAGGTTACTCTGGAGGTGGATACAAAATGCTATCTAGAGGCAGTTCCTGCTCTGCACAGTCATATGGAACCTTAAAAATGTGGAAGCTAAAATTATGCAAAGCAATATTAATAACAATAAGAAAAATTGTGATTGTTCTATGACCTTTAACTTTTTCCCAAACATTAAAGCTATTTTATTGTTGGTACTAAAGATACAGGTAAATGAAAATTAGTGAAATAAATATTTAGTCGTTTTAATAGTGCTTTTCTTCTTTGCATCAATATGGAGAAGCATCTTTTTTTATGCCTTGGTCAGTTGCCATATTTTTTCTTTCTTTTTTTTTTTGCCATATTTCTTTCTAAGTGTGATATAAGCTTCTAACACTATACCCTGTGCTTTCAATGTCATGAAATTTCTTCAAGACTTTCTTTCATGTGAAGATTTTTGGCTTTTGCTTTTGTGTTTTTGTTTTTTGTTGCCATTGTCACTTCTACTGGGACATCTCCGTCCTTTCATCACAACTGCTTCCTTCATTCATGTCGATAAGCTCACCTCCACTAAATTCCTCTGGCAACACATCAAGAATGTCTCAGCCAGTGGCAGTAGCCAACACTGCCTTAGCAGGCTATTTCTCCTACAATTACATTTATGTTCAATTCCAGTTTCCCTTTCAGAATTATCACTTTTCATTTTTTGCCTCACTTTTGTCACTATGGCCAAGTCCCTCTGTCAGTGATCCATTTTGTAAAATATCATGTGAATTTACCCCTGGGCAAGTATACGCTTTGCAGTCTGTACATAAACTGAATAACTGATGTGCAATGACCAATCACCAACAAATTTTATTTACTTTTTTATTTCACATATATGAAACTTTTTATTTATCTATTTATTTATTTATTTATTTATTTTTAATTTAGATTTTAGGTACTTTTTTAAAAAAAAAGATTTTATTTATTTTGACAGAGAGATCACAGGTAGGCAGTGAGGCAGGCAGAGAGAAGGGGAAGCAGGTTCCCTGCTGAGCAGAGAGCCCTATGTGGGGCTTGATCCCAGGACCCTGAGATCATGACCTGAACCGAAGGTTTAACCCACTGAGCCACCTAGGCGCCCCTAAATTTTAGGTACTTAACATGCAGTGCAATATTGGTTTCTAGAGTAGAATTCAATGATTCATACCAATAAATTTTGAAAAAAAGGAATATAATTGGTCACTGAAGAGCTAGCAACAAAGTTTGTGCTTTGTACAATTGCTCATAGTTTATGTAGCCTGGTAAGTGAAAGTTGAACTGTGTTGTTGAGGAACTGGTGTTCTTTAATTGAACATGGTAACTGAACTCATGCATAGTGGAATGATAAAAATCAAGAGCTGCCTGTGTAGAATGACATGGAGACCTTAAAATATAAATTAATAAAAGCATAGTACATCCAGGGATGGCCAGTCAGTCTACCTGGAACCAAGGTTGTAGAAGGCGATGGAGGTCATATGCAACCAGTAGAGTTGAGGCTTGAGACAAAACTGTGGTTAAATTTGGCATAAAATTCCCAGGTAACTGTCGCCATCCTGCCTGGAAAGAAACTACTCTTAACTTTATTCCTACCTTACCTAGTTTTTTCCCCATTCTCACCAAAGGTTACCCAAGATATCAAAACTGCAGTCCTTAAGTCCCCTTTCTAATCCATCATTTGAACCTGGTCTCTGTGCAGGTTCTGAGAATCGTTAACTGCCATTCGCTCCTCTGTGCCCGCATGTCATGCCCTCCTTACAGCCAGCTGAAAATGATAGCAGAGGCCAACTCGAAGCTGTCTCAACATTTTTGTTAAGGAAACATCTTTGCTTCCCACCTCTCCCTCATAAAATGAGAATCACAGACACTGTTACTAAGTGTGGTCATCTATATCTGACTGTGGCCGTGTAGCAGAATACTGAAAAGCCCAGTGGACTCAGTCAAGCTATATGTTTCATTTCCTATCACCCATTTCACCATTTCCTTGAGCAACACATTTCTCTTCTCTAATTCTAAGTTTCCATAATGATAAAAAGATCTCAGTTCTCTCAGATATACTTCTATAAAGACTATGACTAACTTGGTTTGTTGTATGTTTTCTCAAAAATTATATTTCAACTCTAGGCATGCAGCAAGAGGGAAAAGACAAGATTGAAAAGCCAAATAGCATTCTGCTCTTAAGAAATGATGATGGTTCACTTGACATTCACTTTCTCTAGAATAATTTTGAAGAGTTTTCCCCTTCCCAGCAACTCCCAAGCAGCTGGGTCTAATGATCTGTACAATAGTGAAATTTTGCCTGAGTTCTTGACTGCCGATTTCCTTTAGCAACTCCCTAGCAACAAAATGGAATCACAGTTGCCAGTACAAACTTGATCTCAGTTCTTTTCACAGAAGGGAACATAGCATTTGGACAAAATACCATTTTTTCACTTAACATTAAATGGTTTAATTATGAAATACATACATACATATATGTATCAAAATATATACATGAACAGACTCAATGAAGGAACAGAGTAAAAACAATGATTTAAAATTTAAAAAATACTGAAATTTTTGGAAGATAACAGAAGAAATGCAAATAAGTGTGGTAAAAAATAAAGAGCAGGAATTAAGTTAACCTGGAGAATTTGTAGGAGAGGGAAATTGAAAGTGGAGGTGGTGATGTGCGAATAAGGGTTAGAGATGGTCATTCAACTTAACCCTGTCAGGGTGCCTGGGCAGCCCAGTCAACTGAGCATCCAACTCTTGATTTTGGCTCAGGTAATGATCTCAGGACTCCCCACCCCCCACTTAGGCCCCATGCTCAGCAGGGAGTCTGCTTGAGAGTCTCTCTTTCTGCCTCTCCCCCCACTTACTCTTGCTCTTTCTCTCTAAAATAAATAAATAAATCTTAAAAACAAACAAACAAACAAAAAATAACCCTGTCTTCACACTTTCCAAGACATGGTAATGCAATTATATTATGTACCAAGGTTAGAAACCAAGAAACAGTGAAAACACGAGACATTATCTTTGACTGTGTCTACATGTATAATGTGCTCTGGAAATACAAAGGAATAAGGCTATTTGAAACAAGCAACTTGAATTGCTTGGGTTTAGGAATCCCACATTATGAGCTAATAAAAACCATGGAACTGAAGAGTTTTCTCACTTCAAAACTGATTCTTGATTTGAAAAATTCCTCAAAAATCCAGAAAGACAGAATATTAAGTTTCTTGTTTGCCTTTCAGTGTATTCTTTTCAAACTTACACAGTACAAGTGCTGCTTTTTTTGCTCTTCATTGAGAATGAACAGCACTTGAAAATAAGATTGAATGCCTGATACAGCAGGAAGGGAAAGAACCACACCCCAAAATAATATTCTTCCACTGCATTTTTGAAGAAGTTTCTGTCTAGACTAATGCCATATTTTTTCTGTTTCAGTCTTAATTTTTTTCAAAGTATGACTTAAGTAATAGTGGCACCTGAATTTCAGGAGGTCTTGCAAGTTAAAACTTGGCTATACTAAATAGGAATAAACTAAAGGTCATTGCTGTTCTTACTTATCAACAAACGAGAAAAGTCAAATAAACCAAAAAAAAAAAAAAAAAAGAAAGAAAAAAGAAAAAATAGAATAAATAAGGCAGTTGGAAAGTTTGGCCAATTTACAAATTGGCAAGGATGTTTATTTTAGTTTGTTTTTATTCAGGATTTTCTAAAATTGCTCCCTTCTCAATAGCCTCTGGCCATTAGCATAGGAAAAGAAAGGGCAGTTGTCTGGAAATCTATTTGAATTATAAAAATGCATTCATTGCAAAGCCACTGGGCACATGTACAAAATAAACATGTAATCTTACTCCTGAGAAACTGTTTTATGGATCTTCTCAACCCATTTGAATTTTCTCAATTGGCTTGAATGAGACATGTTAAGAAGAGAATTATAATATCAGATCCCACAAAGGTGGTTTTTACGGGGATAGGATAAGAAGAGAATTTCAAAAGTTCAGATCCTCACTCAATTTCTGTTTTGAAAAGTAGATCTCCCATAAAAGAAACTATGAGTTGCAAACAACTGCCTTGAAATTAGAGTATATCATAAAGTTATAGCTGGTGTCTACATTTTGTAGCCCTCACTCATTGTACTGTGCAGTTAAAATGTCAGGTCACTCAGAAGTGCTGTAATTTGTTGTTGAAAAACATGATGTTATTTGCATTTTGGAGATCATTTTACTGTAGGTTTCTTGTTGAAGCCATGGCAATTATAATAATTGATCAGTATTGGGGGTTACAAAAGTTTTTCTCAGTGAATTCCACACATACAGGTCTACTTGTGTGGGCCAAGGAAAGAAAAGGATGGGGAAAATAGTAGACTGGAAACTCATTAAGAAAGGACAACTTTTACCCACACCTAGAAGATCAATAGCTATAGAAGAGCTATGGATTCATGGACATATTTTCCTTCTTTATGAACCCTTCGCTTATTTGGCAAATAGTCTTCTTGTTAAACTGTTATTTTCTGCTAATTGACATTGCTTCAGAATTTCCTACAGTCTATTTCATCTCCTTAGATAAGTCTTTTAAGTTTTACTTTGCAAATATCACATTCTTTTTTAAATTAAATGATATATACATTTAAAAATATATAATACCACATGTCTTTTACAAACACAGTACCCAAAACAAGACAAAATTAATGAAAAGGCTTATCCTTGGACTCCTTTTACTTAAATTTATTCTCCTCATTTAAGTTGTGGCATGTTATTTTTCTTGTAATTATTGCTTCTATGTCTATCAAATCACATCACAGCATGAATTTCATTTTCTTCACTTGGATTTATGAAGTTCTTTAAGAGCTGAAATTGTGCCTTCTAATTATTTTCTATAATATGTAACCATAAAGTAATAGAATTAATGTTTTTAATTGTATTGAAGTATAACCTATATGTAGAAATGTACACAAATTATAAATGTACAGTGCTCTGAATTCTAACATATTAGATACATCCATGTAACCACCCATCAAATCAAGACACAGAACATTGTCAGCATCCCTGCTCTTCATCTTCCCTCACATCACTTTACTCAACCAAGGGTAACCACTCTCTTGAGTTCCTAATATACATCAGAGTTTAATTTTGCCTGATTTGGGACACTAAATAAATAAAACCATATCTTATGTACTGTTTGTGTCTGGCTTTCTGCTGTTGTTGTTTCTCACCATGTTTGTGAGATTCATCCCTGTTGCCTATAGTTTCTGTTCATTAATTCTCAACTCTGTGTAAGATTCTACTGAGGGAATATGTCACAATTTACTTAACTTTTCCACTCTTGACTGGAACTTGACAAATTCCAGTTATTGCTGCCATCAACATCCTTGTACATGTCTCTTGGTGAAAATATGTTCCTATTTCAGTGGAAATCTAGAAGTAAAATTTCTGAGTCATAGAGTATGTATATTTTCAGCTTAATAAATACTGCCAAAGGGTTTCTGAAGTGGTTGTACAATTTACACCCCCAAGCAGTTTTCTTAAGTTTAGGTTGTGCCACATTTTTGTCAGCACTTAGATTTGTCTCTCTTTTCCTTCTTTGTAATTCATATGAGTATGGAGTGCTATAGCATTATGTTTTTTTCCCTCATGATTCATCACCTTTTTGTACATTTATTGCTATTTCATATGTTGTTATTATTTCATATGTTCATTGGCCATTTTGATGCTCTCTTTGTGATATGCTTTTAAGACTTTTGCCATTTTTCTTTTGAGTTGTTTAGTTCTTTTTTTTTTTTTTGAGGGGGGAGGGGCAGAGGGAGAAGAAAGAATCTGAAGTAGGATCCATGCCTAGCCCTGAGCCCAACTCTGGTCTTGATCTCACCACCCTGAGATCATGACCTGAGCCAAGTTCAAGAGTTGGACACTTAACTGATTAAGCCACCTAGGTGCCCCTCGGATGTTTAGTTCTTTTTAATTAATAGGTATCCTTTATATAATTCTAGATACTGTCTTTTTCAGGTATATGAGTGGATATGTCTTATACCGTGGTGAGGCTTTCTTTTTCACTCCATTAAGGTGTCTTTTGATAAAATAAAATTCATAATGGTATTATAGTTATTTGTTAATGTAGGATTTTTTTAGAATTAGTGCATTTGTGTTTTGAGAAATTTTTGTCTACTTCAAGATCACAAAAATATTCTCCCATGATTTTTCTAAATTCTTATTGTTTTTACCTTTTAAATTTAAATCTGTAATACATTTGGAATTGGTTTTTGTATATGGTTGAGGTCAAGATTTTTTTTTGAGTTGTTATCAATTGACCCAGCACCACCTACTGAAAAGGCCTTCCACTGTACAGCAGTGTCACATAAATCTGGCATCTGTGTATGTGTGGATGCTTTTTGGGAGAAGAAAGTAGGCCTCTCCTGCTATACTGTTCTACTTTATTGTACTTGAGTTAATACCAGTTATCTTAATTAGCTTTCAGTAGGTGTTGATATCTGCTAGGGTAAATCCTCCTGCTTTGTTTTTTTAATCCAAATTGACTTTAACAATCCTTTGCCTTTCCATTTCCATATAAATTTTATTAGAGACTGCCATTTTCCATAAACGATTTACTGAGATTTTAATTGACATTATTATGAACCTACAGAACAGTAGGATGGTTTGAGAAGGATTGATATATAAATATTTTTGTCATCCAGTCCATGAACATGATATATCTTTTTATTTCAGTTCTCCTTAATAACTTTAATAATGCTGTTTTCAGTATAGAAGTCTTGAATATCTTTCTTCAGTTTATTAGTAGATAATTGATGCTTTTTAATGCTATTCATAGATACAGCATATTTTTAAATTTTATTTTTTATTTGTTACTGGTATACAAAAATGAATATTTTTTATATTGGCCTTTTTTTGGACATTGCTAAATTCTAGTAGTTCACATATAAATTCTTCTGAATTTTCCAAATACACAATTATGATATCTGTCAAGAAAAAAAAAAGACAAGCTTACAGTCCTATTTCTTAGTTATTTTTTCTGTTACTTTACGTATGGGTGGGGAAATTTTCGTATATTTCTTTGCCTAATTGCACTGGCTGAAAATTCCAACATGATGTAATAGTGATTATCTTTGACTATTCTCAAGCTTAGGGAAGAGTTTTGGATGTTTCACCATTAAGTGTTGTTTGTGGTTGTTTTTCACAAACTGGTTTTAGAACAAATGTTAGATTATTTGTGCATCCAAATGAATGTCTCTTCTCAAAGTGGTTTAGGAAACAATATATTAAATTTATTCCTCAGAATATTTGCTCTTCTCCTTATAGCTTGCTACCAAAAGTTTATAAGGTATATGTAGTAACATTAAAACACATAGTAACAGTAGCTTGAATAACATGGGTTTGAATTGGGTTGAGTTCACTTATACATAGTATTTGTGGAAAAGTATGGTACAGCGCTGTAAATGTATTTTCTCTTTATGATTTTCTTAATAACATTTTCTTTTCTCTAGCTTCCTTGTTTGTAAGACTACATATGTATTATATATTACTTATTATTTATATATATTAAAATTAAAAATCATAAATATATATTTGTAAGACTGTATTATATAACATACACATGTGTTAATTGACTATGGTATCAGTAAATAAAGCTTTTGGTCAACAGTAGGCTATTAGTAGTTAAGTTTTTGGAGAGTCAAAAATTAGGCACAGATTTTCAACTGCACGGGAGCAAATGTGTTAACATCCTTAACCCGTACATCATTCAAGGGTCAGTCATGTCCCATTATAAGATAGATAGATGATAGATAGATAGATAGATAGATAGATAGATAGATAGATCTACATTATAATTTTAAGTCTCAAAATGAAGGTTATTTTCTTAGTTTTTTTTAACCCCTTATGTTTGCCATGAGTTCTCTCTAAAAATTTTAGTTGCTTGCTTAAAATAAATATGTTATTTGATTACAGGTAACATTTCTTTACAGATTTGCAAAACTTCTTTAATGTAGTTCACTGTAGTTCCTCCTTAAAAAAAATTTTTTTTTAATGCTGAGGGGTGCCTGGATGGTTCAGTCAGTTAAGCATCTCCTTCAGCTCAGTCATGATCTCAGGGTCCTGAGACTGAGCCCTGTGTGGGACTTCCTGCTCAGCGGAGAGTCTGTTTCTCCCTCTTACTCTCTCTCTCTGCTCTCCCTCTCTCTCTCTCTTTCTCTTTCAAATAAATACATAAAAATCGAAAGAAAGAGAGAAAGAAAGAAAGAAATTTCTTGATGCTGAAATTCCAACACAAGTTTCCCTACTTTACTATATTAAATTTAATTATTAGCTGTGGTCACCATGTACTTTGAAAATAAAAGTATACATATATTGGTTAGCCCCTCTGCCAAATACCGCATTTACCTCCCCACCATACACTTTCAACTGCTTTGCTATCTTTTGAAGTCCTAGGGTCTCTGAGAATTCCTGGGGGCTTAACATGGTTACCTCTAACTACAATTTCTTATTCTCAGTGGACTCCCAATAGCACTCATGTTACTATTATCCTTTGTAGGGACTGCTAATTATCCCCCAGTATCCATTTGTCTCTCACTATTTGATGTAGAAACCCCCCGATACCATTTTTCAGCAAGGCACACCGTTGGTTAGGTAAAGACTACATTTGCTAGACTCTTCTGCACCCAGATGTGACCATTTGACTAAGTTCTGGCCAGAGATATTTAAGAGGAAGCAATGTTTGCAACTTCCGAATGCCGTCCTTCAAAAAGGAAGCTGTTGCCTTCATGACTTTTTGCAGACTGGGGAATGGTAACAATGAAATAGTCAACTTGGACCCAGAAGTGCTCCCAGACTTGGGTCCCTTGATAGACTTATGCAGAATCGCCTCCCTGATATGGTCTGGTCCATAAGACGAAAGAGAATTGAACTTCTGCTTTGTTTAAGCAACTGTGTCTGGGTTTTCTTTATTACAGAAACTTAGCTTATAATATTGTTTAGTGCTCAAATCTGTTCTCTTTTCTCTGTCTCACACTGGTTAAGGCATGGAACAAAGATCTTTTACCTTGATTTTGTGAAAATGCTACTCATTCAGGAAGCAGTAGAAGTTTATTGAAAATTTGGGGATGACAGTATGAGTAACATTCCATATGGAACAGCTCTGCTGAGAGCCTACCACAGAATATTAGATACCACTTTCTATACAGAAGTATCCAAGTCATATCTGCTGTCATGGGTTGAGTTGTGTCCCTCAAAAAGCTATATTAAAGTCTTAACCCCTGAAGACTGTGCATGTGACCTTATTTGGAAATAGTCTTTACAGATGTTATTACATCTTAACGTAATTAATTGTGAGGTCATTAGTGTGGGCCCTGATCCAAACTGACTAGTGTTCTTGTAAGAAGAAGAAAATGCCATGTGAAGATTCTGAAACACGGAGAATGCTGTGTGACAACAGAAGCGGGGCTTGGAGTTAGGCAGCTGTAAGCCAGGGAACACCAAAGAATTTTTAAATATTCCAGAAGCTGTAAAGGCAAGGAAAGATTCTTCTCTATAGGTTTCAGAAGGAGCATGACCCCATCAATACCTTTGGACTTTTAGCCTCCAGAACTGTGAGGCTGATACATTTATTTTGTTTTAAGTCACCCTACTTGGGATACTATATAAGGGCAGCCCTAGCAAACTAATACACAGCCACAGGAAGTTTCTTACTAACCAACTACTGCCTTCCTAATGTCCCCAAGCCTCTCATCAAGATGCCATTCCTATCTCTTTCCAAATTATTCTCTCTTCCCAACAATCTAGTGTTCTAATTAGCAACAGATAGAGATTCCAGAATGCCATTTCAGTTTTTATAATTCTGAGAGAAAAAAAATTGGAGATTTTATTTTAAAGTTTCTAACAGCGATAAGAAGCATCAATATATAACTGATAAGTGCAATTAAGAAGACATTTAATGTCTTCAAAATATCGCCAAGCATGCATTTGGCACATGGTTTTTTCCTTGTGACATTTCTGCTCTAAAATCTCTTGCCAAAATTTCTAAGTTCAAAAAAATGTGTTTTCATACTCCAGTGATATAGTCATATATATTATTATTTCTACATATTTATATGTCATCATATATATGTATAAAGATGTAGTCAGATATATTTGTACTCAAGAAAAAGATCAATTCTTTTCAAACACAAGTTTTGATATGGCTTTGATTTCCTGTGTGTGTGTGTGTGTGTGTGTGTGTGTGTGTGTGTGTAGTTGAATTGAATAGAGCTGGATTGAATTGAATCAAATTGAATAAAATTGAATTATGGAACTATGCTATATTTTTTATGTAAGGCTAATTATAGAATAGAATAAACAAATATATCTTTTAAAAATACTGTTTTTAGGGACACCTGGGTGGCTCAGGTAGCTAAGCATCTGCCTTCAGCCAGGTCATGATGCCAGGATCCTGGGATCAAGTCCCATGTTAGGCTCCAGCTCAGCCAGGAGCCTGCTTCTCCCTCTGCCTGCCCCTCCCCCTGCTTGTGTACTCCCTTGGGCTCTCTCTCTCTCTCTCTCTCTGTCTCTCTCTCTCTCTGGCAAATAAATAAATAAAATCTTTAAAAAATTAAAAAAATATTGTTTTTATCTTGGGCACACTGTTATTATTAAAATAATCAGCTCATTGTTGTCTTGCTACTTCATTGTTGTTCTTTATTACTATCTTAGTAGCTAGGGGAAAAAAGTATGGTTTTATTCCATGGTGATTCCTTATGTAAGGTAGTGAAATTGAAGTGATACATATTATATAACCTGCTCATTAGAATGAAGGTCCATGCCCTTCTTGGATATTTTCTGATCTCCATTTTTATTCAGTTCAGCTGTGACATAGCATCCTGGGCCTTAAGGTACTCATTATGTCAGTGTTCTACAATCTTTAAACAAATAAGACCAGAACATAGTAGATAGTTGTGGTACTAGAAATGATATGCTCAGTTATGCAAAGAAAAAAATGAATTTTTTAAATCTCACTATGAGTTTTGATATAGCTGGGAGACCAACTTATCTTTTCAGTATTTCAGCTCCATTTTGATAGGCTTTTAACAGTAAATCTTTCTACAGTGTGAGTAAATATATGTAAATATGTGTATATATAAATTTAAGTGTTAGTTACAGTTCTCATTTCCCTCTTTCTACTCTGATCATTCATAATAATGTTTTCTTATTTATGGGAATGATTTCCTTAGAGGAAAAAAAGAGGTCGCCAGACTCATCTATAGACATAATTGTTCAGTAGAAAAAGTTTGTATTTTGCCCTCTCAGTTTCTACTTTTCACATGACCCCTCTCCGTACTCATTTGTTCATTGCCTGGGTCTATAACTCTGCACATCCATGTCTTTCTCTGTGCAAAGTTTGCATGCTGTATTCCATTTCCTTAGGCTCCTGATTATTTCATTCTTCACAATATTCTCAAAAGAGTTGTCTGTATACAATTATTTATTTCTGCATCTCCCATTAACTCTCTAACACTTACCCAGTCTAATTTCTTTCTGATCATTTCATCAGACGAGCTCTCACAGAGGTCATAGATGATCTCTATTGCCAAATATTAAGGATTTTTTTCAGTTCTTATGATGGCTGACATCTCAGCCACATCCAACATCATTGATTATCCCTTCTTATTTAAACAGTCTCTTCCCATGGCTTCTGTGGACCAGCACTGCCCTGCTGAAGTGCCTTAGGACTCTTTTGTACTGATTCTCTTCTCTCTCTGTGATTCTCTCACACTCATGCCTTCTGTGATATCTAGAATTATACATTTATGTGATGAGATGTCCCATGATGGGGGGAATATGGAATAGTTAGGCTGGTTGTGCAGAGGGAATTAAAATTATAAAATCAAAAGCAGTAATGAGACTCTAGCATGGTGATACATAAGAATGAAAAGTCTATAAAATGATGACAAATAGGAAGAATATCCAACATGGATAAAGGGTAAGGAGATAAAGGAAAAGGTGGAGGAAGGATTGTCAGAGAGGGCAGGAACAAGAACAGTGGAGAGGGATTAGGGTTGCCTTTTCCCTCCCTCTTGCCATTTCATACATCTTTCCACCAGTGAGCTTTCAAATGAGACACTTAATGAAGGACTAAAATAGGTAGGTTAGGTAAGTATAGAACAGTGATTAGTACCTTACAGAGGATGATGTAATTTAGGATTGGCCAAAAAAGGAGGAAAAGAAATCAAAGTAACTGGTGGTTGCAGCATATATTATAGAAAAAGGGCACCTCTGTGGATGTAACATATATGAGAAATACACTGTTAATTAGGATAATGCCAGCAGTTGAAACAAAGGACTCTGAAAAATGTATAATGGCTCATATATAAGAGAAATTATTTCTCACTTACATAAAGACCAAAACTAGTGTGTCTGACTAGTGAATGGCTCCTTCCAAACAGGGTCCCAGGCCTCTTCATATTTTGACTTCAAAATATTTTTCAAAACCATATTTTGGTTTCTCCATCTTTAAAACCCAGCTTTCAAGGTCACTGTGCTCATCTGTATCAAGCTGGCAAAAAACTTCAGGGCCTGGAGGATCACACGTGGGAAGATTTCATGGACCAGGGGTAGACGTGGAACACGTTAGATCCACTCACAGTTTAGTGAGCAAAAATAAGTTCAGTGATTGTGATTATAAGGGAAACTAGGAAACAGAGTCTAGCCATGTACCCAGGAGAGAAAGGAAACAGGCTTACTGAATAGCTAGTAAGTCTCTGACACACGTTGTAAAATGAGAATACATCCGCTTCTGAAAAGAGTACACCTTGAGTACAATGTATTCATCAGTGGCCAATGATTTATCTGCAACACAGGCACACCTTAAATTGAAGGCTAGTGGCATGTCGGGAGGTACCCCACACAGTTCTGTCTTAAGACTTTGTGCAACACGGTATATCAGGTTTGATATTTTCCCTATTACCCATCACACAATATCACTGCACATACAGGAATATTTGGGGTGCCTTTCTCTGGGTGTTTTCCAACTTTAAGCCCCCCCCAAAAAAGCCCTTTAACTTCTTAAAAAAAAAAAAAAAAGATATTACTCAATCCCCACCGTTTCA
>PITA01003264.1:0-97908 GCA_004023965.1 Spilogale gracilis
TTTTCCTTAGTGAAGGAAACATGGGCTAGCGGGGAAGGTAGGCTGCCTGGGGGCGCTGGACAGTTTGGCAGAGGTGGTCCTGAGGCCAGATCTAGGCCCACCCGCCCACCTCAGGTTCCAGAAGAAAGGCGCCCACAGCCTCTCTCCGTGACGGCTTCAGTGTGGGGCTCACACACAGCTGCTTAGCCCTTCTCCAGTGTACAGGCTGCTAGACTCCGGCTAGATCCCACCTGCTCTGCCCACCTGCTCTGCCCAGCCCTGGCCCTAAGGGGCAGGGAGGCCTGACAGAAACGTCTCTCCTGCTGACTCCCACCCCGCCCTCGGCACCTCCCAACTTGTGAAGTTCTGTCCTGGGCCTCCTCTAGGGTGCCCACTCAGCCAGCTTTGCCATTCGCCAAGGGCTTCTCAGGATGTCCCTCGGACTCCCCAGACCTCCAGGGAATTATTTTCTAGTGTTAACGCCTCAGACCGTGGCATGGGATGGTCATACTAGTGTGAGATGTTGAGGGGATGTTAACCTCACCAGAGCGGTTTTCTGGGAACTACTGTGACTCGTTTATCTGGTGTAAGGCACAGACTTTAGATAGATTCAAGTTCAAAAATGCTCTGCTGCTCCCTAGCCATGTAACCTTGGGCAAGTTACCTCACACCCTCTTCTAGCCTCTGTGTTCTCCACGAAACAGGAATGAGACCAACCTCCTTTGGAATGGTGGGGCTTAAGGGTGTGTGTGTGAGAGAGCGAGAAATCATCCACCCCAGAGGAAACGCTCAGGAAGTGGTAGCTACTGTTACATAAAGCACCAGGCCTCGTGCAGAACCGGCTTGCCCTGATCATTTCCTCCCTCCCTCTGGCGGGACTCCCTCCCTCTGGCGCCCTGATCATTTCCTCCCTCCCTCTGGCGGGACTCCCAAGGGCTGTGTGCGGGTGCGCTGTGCCACCTTGTGGCCAAGCCAGAGCACTGCATCTCTCCAGCACTGCCTGCTGCCCACCCCTGCCCCCCCACCCCTGCCACACATCCGTTTGCTTGGGACAGTCGTCATTTATGCCTGCTGTCTCCCAATATATTAATGACAATTCCTTTCCCTCTCAAGAATTATCCCAGTTTGGACTTCCTCAGCTCCAGTCTGTTAGGAAGCAGTACAACTGCAAAGGCTTGTGGGTAAAATTAGCCCAGAGAATGGAGTTCGTCTAGAACTGTCCCTTATCTGACCGGCCTCATGGTTCTGTTCCTTCCCCTGACACCCCAACTCCACACTCTAAGTCCCCATAAATGCCCTAGAAGCTCTAAGTCGGGCCTGCTACAGAGCTGTTCCATGACCCACTTCTTCTTTGGCCTCAGGTTATTTGTGATGCAACAGATTCCCAGCAGTAACCTTCTCCTCCTGGTGACAGACACCACCTGTGACTGTAGCAGCTTCCCCCTAGTCCTGCAGGAGGCTACAGAAGTCAAATATATCCTTCCAACCTCCAGGAAACGTGGGCCAGGGGAGGGATGGGATGTCAGTGTCATTGAGGGACTCAGATTTTAAGAGGCAAGGTCAGCCCACCCTCATCAGCAACTCCCCCCCCACACACGGTCTCGTGATTTGTTCTCCAACCTCTCCTCCCCCACCCCTGGGTGATGACTTCTGCAAGGCGGCTGGTCTAGCACAGGGCGGCTGGTCCCACCAGGGCTAGGTCCTTCCCAGACCTAGTCTCTAGAATCTTGAGAACACCAGTCATGAGGTGTTTGCCTTAACAGTCAATTCTGCACATAATGCCTCCGTCAAGTGTGACAGGATGCGCTCCCAGAAGCGTCGCCGGAGACCAGATTCCTGCCATGCCTTCCATCCAGAGGTAAGGGCTGGAGGGGGGCAAAGGTGTGGGGCTTGGTCTTCATCCCCAAATCCTCAGCTCTGGGACAGTGCCTGTGCTTAGGAACACATTCGTGCGTGTGGACGTTCGGGCCCCCACAGCATTCCTATATGGAGTCACGCAGGAGCTGAGGGCCAAATTTCCTAGGGTTTGGGCCCTCAGTGATTTCAAACACAGCTCCCTCATGTTGTTTTCATTACTCTTGCACTGAGCTCCGAATGATCTGAGCAAATAGGAGGAAATCATCATATGCACAATACCAATGGTGATCAACATTAATTGAGCGCCCACTGCATAAGGTGCTTTTAGCTTAAGGCCTCAAGCTGGGTGCCTTATATGTGGTATTATTGTCTTTGTTGGGTATAATCCACATCAAAAAAGCTGCCAGAGTTGATGGCTTCCCCAAAGTCATTCTAAGAGGATAGCCCCACCACCACTATAAGACTAGGGACAAGTGGAAGCTTGAGCCCAGTTCTGGGGGGAGTGCACAGCTTCTACCTTGCCCTAAAAAATAGGTGGTCTAAACAAGATGGCAGTGTTTCCTCCATTTTCTGGAATTTCCTCTCTTTCCCCAGGTTTTTGGCTATTAGTCCCAGAGGCCCTCCTCCCTCCTCCTTGCCTCATCTTGAAGGTTACCCTTTCATCTCTGCTCTGGGTTCACAGGAAAATGCCCAGGAGTGTGGCGGCACCTCGGACACCTCAGCCTCGCTCCCCATGCTCCTGCTGCCCCTGTGTGCCTGGGGATTACCATCCCAGCTGCTGCAGTGACACCCACCCAATTTCATCTTTTTTGACAAAATGATCCTTCCAGAGACATTCTAAAGGATCAGCACGTACCGTGGGATCCACCTCACTACACCTAAGCATCATCAACGTCACTGTTCATCTCAATCTTGGGCTAATGGTCTCTGCCTCCTGAGATTGCCAGATGGAACCAGAAACCACTTCTCAAAGACCTTCCAGGGTGCCTAGTACTATCCTTCCTACCTCCTTTTCAGGAGTCCATCACCAGCTCAACTTGGACCAAAATCAAAGAATTAATTGCATCTCTTCTCTAGAAGTCCAGCCCCAGCCAAGGGTCAGCTGTTTCTAATGAAACTGGTTGGTCTTCAGTAGAATCCAAGAACTTAAAGGTACTGAGAAAGAGAGGGAGAATGAGGCCAACAGCAGAAATGAGATAAAGAACATGCCCCCACCTGAAATAGAGCTTTTTCAAGATGAGATGCATGGTGAGGGGTAGGTGTTTCCTCAGAAAAGGAATGTATGACAAAGAGAGGCAGGCAAGGAATTAACGAGTAATGGGGAAAAGCCAGAACAGGAACAGGTATTAAATCTTTTCATATTACTGTGGCATGTCTGCAAACTATGGCTATTAAAAATTTTTTAAATGTCTTTACAAAATGCTAACATACAGGAACTTTTGCATCTAAGAAAAAGACAATAGGATAAAATATACAGCTCCTGCACTAAAAGGTGATAGAAGAAAGAGGAGGTGGAGGCAGAGCCGCAGCCAGAGGTCACAGTACTTCTCAGTGGCCTGGAGGGGGGTCTCCTGAAGGCTAGCACCAGACTCCCCAGGAGGTCCAGGTCCCGCAGTGGTCTGTTTCTAGCCACTTATCTTTATAAGAGAGACTACCTTGATCTCCAGATCCTGGGACTGAGCCCCATGTCAGGCTCCCAGTTCAGCCTCTCCCTCTGCCTCTCCCCTGCTTACGCTCTCTCTCAAATCAACAAATAAAATCTTTAAAAAATAAAAAGGCTGCCTGACTCTATCCCTAGGGTTGGCATTTCGGGGAACATTCCAACGTGCACAGCAGAGTCCACCAGGAGGGGAGCTCTGTCTGAGACCTTACTCTCCATATGCACACCTCCCCCAGGGTCTTTAGGCCCTGGAGCTTCCTCCTCCCTCCCCCACAGACCTGGCTCCCTCGAGACAGCAGTCACCACTGTGAGAGCAAAATTAAAGGCAGAACCACGTAGAAATTCTGAGGTGGCCTCAGAACTTTAAATTCAACCAACCTCCAATGAGGAGGTGCAGCCAAGCCCCAAAATAAGCATGGACAGCATGCAGCATCTAGGGAGACCCTTCTTCTCAGCCCTCCACAATTCAGAGTACAAGCTTCCCACCAGCAAATGGCTCCACTTCCCTGCACAGTGGGTCAACTTTGAATGATGCATTCATTGCAGTATTTGCAGAATGCCTTACATTACTGATTCTATGATGTTACTTTCACCATTTAGTCTCACAAGCCTGTGAGGTAGGCACTAGCAGCCCCATTTATAGCTGAACAAGTGGAGCCTCAAAGACCGTGAACTCAAACTCACTTGCTTAGCCAGTTCTAGTAGCAAAACAATGCTACGAACGGCTAAGGCTTACAGGTATCTGGTAAGTAAACAGATATTAACTCATTTAATCTCACAATAATCCTCTGAAGTAGGTACTGTTATTAGTCCCATATTACAGACCAGGAAACTGAAGCATAGACTTGAAAACTGGCTGCAAATTAGTGAAAGAGCTTTGTGAGGTTTGAGTGTGATATTCATGAAGTGTAACGGGCATACAGTAAGCACAAATTACATGTTGACCACTATTAATTACCTCGTTGGGGATGGCAGGGGAGAGGGAGAAGTGGGCCAAGAAATGACAACATAGCTGTCAAGAACAATAGGCAAAGATCAAAGGTTTCCATCTGGCACAACAGGGAATGCTTTCTCTAGCTCCCTTAGGTGCCATAGTTCAGAGTTTCCCCACCACTCTGTCAAAAACTTATCATGACAGGCACGGCAACATGAACACTTCCTAACTGTTGCATGGGCGCTTCCACTACCAACAATAACACCCAGGGCCCATGCCCACCCCTCTGCCTTGCTTTAGCATTAATAAACGTTCTGGCCTCCAACAGCATCTGACCTCTACTACCCACTCTCAGACAGAGGCTGCTAGTATTTCTCTCTAGGAGAGCAACCGTGTTCTCCCAAGGAGAATATTTTCAGGCAAATTTATCAACTATCTTGGCCATATCACTTAAAAACCAAGATTAGGAGGTGTCACGGAAGCTCCTGGCCTTGTTTTGTCTACTTCATCCCCATGTTTCTGGATGGCCAGGAGGAGACTATAAAATTGGGAAATCACTTTTAGAACCAATGGAAGGAATAAACTAAGCTTTCTGATAAACTAACCTTGCTCCTCACCTGGGAGAAAGGAATATTCTTGTGAGCTTAGGAGATAAGAACAACTATTCTTCCTTTCTTAACAGAACCACTAGTGGACAGCAGGTGGCAGCCTGGCTCAAGCTAAAGAGCCATCACTAATTTTGGATGAACAAACTTAAAACCAAAGCCATTTGATAAATGACAAGATTGTTAGAATCTTCAAATCTCTTTTCTTAAATGACCAAGAACGCAAAGCTGTTGTCAGATCCTTCTTCCTCAGTACCAGGAATAAATTACTACTAGATCCAGCTAATAATTCTGTACATTTTAATAGAAGTGCTTTCAGGTAAAACAGTTTACCACTTCATAATGCCAAGTGAAGTTCTGATTCAGGAGGGCAGGGGAACAGAAGCATCTTAAAGTCAGAGAAGTATATATGGGGGAGGGGTCACAACAGGAAGAAATTAGAGCAAGAGTTTGGCAGAAACGTCCGCCAATCACTATGGAAAGTTTCAGAAATGCTGATCTCAGTGAAAAATGTAAATATAAGCCCATTTTAAAAGCTGAGAAAAGGAATGCTATAACTGAAGCAAAATAGTTTAGAGACAGGGATATAATTTCCAGAATAAATTATAAAGCAACATTTTCCAAAGGCTCCTTCAGGAAACTCAGAGCCCCAGGATTCTACAAAGTCAAAATTCAAACTTGTCCTTTATTTCCTTTGCAATATCTATGGCAATATCATGCAGTATCATCACCTGAGAAAGGGAGCATACAGTTTTTGGCAAAAAACTAGGAAGAAACCAAATGGTTCTTTATAAGGGCTCAAAAGAGCAGAATGCGATCCAGTATTCTATACCCAGATAATATATGGGGAAACCTTAAAGTTGTATCTATACTTAAAAATGAGAATACAGGGCACCTGGAGGGTGGCAGCTGGTTAAGCGTCCAACTCTTGGTTTCAACTCAGGCCACGATCTCAGGGTCATGAGACTGAGTCCCGCATCTGGCTCCAAGCTTAGCACAAAGTCTGCCTGAGGTTCTCTCTCTCTCCTTCTGCTCTCCTCACTCATGGTCATTCTCTCTAAAATCTTTTTTTTTTTTTTTTTTTTAATTTATTTGACAGAGAGAAATACAGCTAGAGAGCAAACACAAGCAGGGGCAGTGAGAGAGGGAGAAGCAGGCTTCCCGCCAAGCAGGGAGCCTGATGTGGGGCTCGATCCCAGGACTCCAGGATCATGACCTGAGCTGAGGGCAGATGCTTAACGACTGAGCCACCCAAGCACCCCTAAAATAAATCTTAAAAAAGAGAGAGAGAGAAAGAGAATATCCAAATACTGGAAACTCCCCTGCAAAGACAATTTACTCAAGGCAATAGGGCTGGGATTCCTCTCCTTTCTTAAATCACACAAATGGTTAACAAACCCCCAAACCTGTAGGTTAACACATGAGATTTAATCTGAACTGTCTTCTTTTTGTGAGGAGTACTGGCACAAGAGTCACACTTGACCTTTCTGAGCTTTAGTCTCCTCACCCAGGAAATGAGTGATACTGGTCAGTTCACAGGGAGGCGGTTACGAGTATCCGAGATACCAAAAAGCCCTTCAACAGAAATCTTCACATAAAGGTATCCATTATGTTAGATATTATTCTGACAAACTTTAATCATAAGTTAAGAACTACCCCCTTGGAGTTAGCTCTCCCCCCCCCTCGATTCTAAACCTCGTC
The DNA here is from genome assembly GCA_004023965.1 of Spilogale gracilis. NCBI lineage: Eukaryota > Metazoa > Chordata > Mammalia > Carnivora > Mephitidae > Spilogale > Spilogale gracilis. Next base: position 6,737 of record PITA01003264.1, read on the forward strand.
CCAGGTGTAATGAAAGCTTAAGAAACATCATGACAGGGGCGCCTGGGTGGCTCAGTTGGTTAAGCGACTGCCTTCGGCTCAGGTCATGATCCTGGAGACCCGGGATAGAGTCCCATATCGGGCTTCCTGCTTTGGCAGGAAGCCTGCTTCTCTCTCTCTCAGTCCCTCTGCTTGTGTTCCCTCTCTAGCTGTGTTTCTGTCAAATAAATAAATAAAATCTTAAAAAAAAAAAAAAAGAAAAGAAAAGAAAGATCAGGACAAGTGAGTTGGGCATAACTAACTTAGATTTGTGCATTCAGAATGGGAAGTCTGACAATTTCTTACACTTCAGTGTCTAAGGCTTCAAGGCAGGTAAGCTGAGGCAATAAAACAGTACACAACAAAAGTTCATATTCCATTTGGTTCTTTTTATTAGAAGTTGAGAATACAGCAAGTAAGGGAAATCCCATGGTGAATGGAACCATCACACAGAGGCCTTTCTAAAACCCCAACCTTCTATGATCCCCAAAAATGTGCTTTGTGGCTTTAGCAATTTATAAAGGGGATGGGGGAAAATACTGAAAAAGGCCACTATTTAATGGTGAAAGAATGAAGCTGTAGAGGTCCTAACCAGCCTAGGGCCAACAAAGAAAATTAAAAATCTGCACAGAGCAAGCAAGCCTCTGATGCTGAGAGTAAGGCATTCAGGCGCCAACCTGGTGAGAGTTCTCAGCAAGCACTGTGAAGACCAAGTGCACAGTGAGGCTGTTGGTAGTGAGTTGCACATAGACACACACATATAAATGGGTGCACACATACGCACTCGCACACACACCCTAAAGAGGGAGATTTTTACTGGATTACACATCATTGATGTTAATTTCATTTTTTCCTAACAGTTTGTGCTATGTTGAACCAGATTCAGCTCCTCCTTTGGGGTGTGGGGTGACTGGGCCCAGAAACTACCACTTCTGTTGGTGCTGTTACAGGGCTGCATCTTATACCCTGTATCCTAAAGTGCATGACTGAAGAGCAAGTCTGGCTTCTGATGTGTGCTGTTGCTTCCATGGGACACTTGGCCACTCCCCTGCTGGACTATTTCCTCAAAGGGAGTAATACTGTTCTTTATTCTGTGAGGCACTACACCAGTTCACCCACTCAAGTCTTTTGCTGTCCCCTGGCACCCAGGGCAGTGACCTTACCCAGAACCAAAATACTCTTAAGTTCTTCCCCAGTTCTACAGTGGATTCCTTCTTCCCAGTTCCCAGCTTTGGCTGGAGATTAGAAGGGTAGAGAAAGGAGATTAATAACCAAGAAAACGCTCTGCTTGATAGGAGACCCTTGCATATACCAAATGCCTATTGGAGGGTGCCAGCCCCCATGCTTAGGGCTCAATGTTGAGTTCTAAAACCCACAATTCCCAAGATGTAACCCAATCACCTGAAGTCTTGGGTGACAGCAAGTAAACTAAGACTCAAGTGCTATTTTGGTGGTTTGCCTATGAGCCAGAATTAGAATTCTATGAACCAGATCCTTCCCCTACCACTCACCCTGACACCGTAATAGGGCACCTCTCGGGCATAAGCAAACCTTCTTCTACTTCTAGCAGCTCTTTAAAGATACACCTGTACCAGACTCCCTGGCAATATAACATATCATTTTCTTTTACAACTTCCCACCATGCTATCCCCAAAAACTGGGGTTCAGGGAATACTGATGACTCCATGGTGGGTACTGGACTGGCTTTCTTGTTCAAGGACAACTGATATGTATGTCACAACTAGGTTTACTAAGATGGTGGTGCCAGAGGTGAAATTCACCTTTCCAGATCCAAAGGAAGCCTTCTCCCAACCTATGTACATGAGCTCAGGAGGCATCTGGACAAGTTGGAATCTCTTTTGTGGCTGGCTCCATGCCAGGAACTATGATGCCAGGGAAAGGTCCATTTGTATTCCCAGAGGAGGAAGGGTAATTAGGGCAGTGACTTTAACAGAAGGAAAATTTTGGAGCATTCCCGAGCTCCACAGCAAAGATACGAAAAACTGTCACATCCCTACAGATGAAAATCACCACAAAATTGGAATAGGACGCCAGGAAGTAATCAGATCAGCTTCTGGGCTAACATTTCCAGAGCTCCTCCTACTGTCTCCACTACCCTTTTGCTGGCATAATTGACTTTCCCAAGTAAATGGCTCTACTCTTTAGAAGAGTTACTCTCAGCACAGAGTCAGTCTCTCAAATGATACCTTAACTAGAGCCCTTTCCTAACACATCCTGTCAGCCATTCACATGCTGCCTCCACTGAGAAAACACATACATTTTCCCTCTACCTTGGGACTCCCTAAGGCTCTCAGACATGAGTGGTCATGTGATCACCGGGCTGAGGCTGTACTTTCTGCCCCACAGGGTCCAAGATATGCCAGCCTTTAGAAGGCACCTTGGTGCACCAAGGCATTATACATTCTGGGGCCATCACCTGATCCTCCTACAGTCACTTTGTGCAAAATTGAAACAGTGTGTGGTACTTGCATGTTTCATTTTATACAAAATTCCCCTCCCTCCCCTACCCTATGTTTTAAACGTTTATATAAATTCTTATTTAAACAGTGAATTAGAAATCTTATTTACATTAATTTCTTTGTTCTCCCAAAAGAGCATCTAAAATCACATTCCCACCCTTTAGTAGGATATAAATGTTCACCTAAATTGGTTTGTATTATTGATTTAAGGAGAGAGAAAGGGAGAAGAACAAACCACCAGCTAAACTGTGTTCCCATCTTCTACAAAGAAATGTGACACGGATCAGAAGCCAGTTTGCCAAGGTCGTGCAGAGCCCTCAATCAGTAGATCCCAATTTTAAGTCAGGGTTTGGGCCATCTCTCCTTTTCTCCAAATTGATGCACTCCATCCTTTGAGGTATGATTTATTTTTGTTTTTCTCTTCTCAGTCATGTACCAGGTGGAGCCCCAGGGGCATCACAAAGCCCACGAGACTGTCAAAGTTTTGGGGCTCCTCTGGCACTGGCATCAATGGCCAGTAAGGGAGGCCTGCAGACACTGCAGGCCCTGTTCAGGGTCACAGTCCCAGCTTCTGGAAGGTGTCACAGTGCATCCTCTTCACTGCAGCCTCCACCAATCATGAAACGGAACTCCTGGAGGTTTGAGACGCCATGGAAGTGAACGAAAGCGCCAGCAACCACAAAGATGTGAAAGAGCTGATGAGAGTGAAACTGGGGGGGGAGGGGGGGGGGAGAAATCCATTCATTATTAAAGTCCGCTAAAGAGTCTTCAGGTTGTTTGTGCTGAGCAGGGCAGGGAATGGAGGTCACAAGAGCTCAAATCTGAGCTGTCCACAGGTCTTGAACATCCATTAAGCATATCACATTCTGCTGAACTGAAGGCCAGATGTTCCCAAAGAAATCAAGGTGCTGCCTCTAAATTCTAACCATGAAGGTATGTGCACATATCACAGGAGTAGCTGGTGAACTCGGGCAAATGGCACACACATTCGTGCCGACAGACTACAGAGGCCCAAAGATCCCTCCACGCCTAGCAATGGGCTATATAGTTAGACACAGGGAGGTTTTCCTGTTTGCTGAAGAAGGCTTTTATCATGGTATAAAGCACCAGAGCTATGGCCAATTTAAATGTTGCTCTCTCTCAGAAAAACAAAAGGGATTTCCAGGATTAGGTAGAAGGCTAAAACATACATCTCTCCAGCTCTAAGACTCTGGAATTACACAAACAACAAACCTTATCAAAAGACTAGCAAGGCCAGGCCTTTTCCTTCCTTCTCAAATCAGAAGCTGGTCTACAAGCACATGACATTTTTGTCTGATTTAATCTTTTCTGTTGAATGCTAGTTCATTTCTTAAAAGGGATCTATCAATTACTCAGGGCACCAAACATCACTTCAAAAATTAAACTATTCTCTCATTATCATCTCAATATGAAAAAGTACAGTTGCAAAACTATTCATCAAGAGACAGGTATTAATTTTAGAGGTTAAACTAGAAGGAGTCACAAGTTACATCGCAGGAAATGCTTCCTGGGAAATCAAAGGGGATTCATTCTCTCAAAAAAGTGTGTGTGGTTGGGGGGCGCCTTGGGTGGCTCAGTCATTAAGTGTCTGCCTTCGGCTCAGGTCATGATCCCAGAGTCCTGGGATCAAGCCCTGCATCGGGCTCCCCACTTGGCCGGAAATCTGCTTCTCGCTCTCTCACTCCTCCTCTGCTTGTGTTCCCTCTCTAGCTGTGTTTCTGTCAAAAAAATAAATAAAATCTTTAAAAAAAAAAGTGTCTGGGGGGGGGAAGGGGGATATCTTCATAATCAATGTCAAAATGATGAGGTGATAAGATAAATTAATTTAAATCTGAAAAGACTGCCTAAATTTGCATTATGCTCATTTTATGGAGGACTAAATTAAACTTGGAAGACTAGGTGATCAACTTAGTTTACAATAATCAGCAATAGACTGAGAACAGAATTCCGAAGGTCAGACTTCATATCAAACAAATCTTCAATTCTGTACCTACTAAAAATGTTTCAGGCCATCATCAACTACAAAATTTTCCATCCAGTGGTCCCTTAACATTTCTTTCCCCTTCTTTCTCCCTCTCTCTTAACCACAATTTACTTAGCTCTCCCTCCTCTCTTGCTACCAAATACACGTATACACACTCAAATCCCTCACTACAAATCACCAAATTTTAGTATCAAAAAGAACTTTGGTAGCGGCACCTGGGTGGCTCAGTTGGTTAAGCATCTGCCTTTGGGGGATGATCTGAGGGTCCTGGGATCAAACCCTGCATCAGGCTCCCTGCTAAGTGGAGTCTGCTTCTCTTTCTCCCTCTGCCCCTCACCCCCACTCATGCCCTCTCTCTAATAAATAAATCTTAAAAGGGGGGGGGGGGCCTTTGGTAAACAATCTAGTCCATCACCCTCATTTTCTAAATGAGGAGACCAAAACAACCTAAATGCTTTCCTTGCCAGTTCAGTGTAGTATAGGAGCACAGACTGATATTAGACTAGCCTGATTCAAATTCCACTGCAATCACCCCATAGTAACTTGTCCTAACACTGGACAAGTTACCTAATCTCCCTAAGCCTCATTTCCTAATCTCTCAAATGAAAATATTAATAATAGTTGCATACCTTACAGGGTCAATGAGGTAATCTGTGTAAAGCACTCACTTGGTACCATGCCAGCTACCAAGTATGTGCTCAGTGTTAGACCTCACTGTATTTACCATCCAGAGAAACACAACTAATGAGGAAGAGTTACATCTAAAATACGGGTCTCTCAATTTTTAGTCCAAAACTTTTTCAATTATTTCACTTCCCGGTCTGCCAGTAACACAGTAACAGATATGTATGTATACATAAAAACTGCCCCTGGTCATACTTACCCAGATATCACACTTGCCAGGAAAAAAGCGTTCAGGGATGCGGGCAGCATATAGGGCGGCGCCTGTGATATAGAGGCTGGCCATTAGCATCAGCCAACCAATCTGCCCTATGGTGGCAGCCTTCAAGAATCCCTCCGAGATGACATAGTGCAAGGTAGGAATGATTCCACTCAGGCCAAGGCCCAAAAATACTCCTGGCAATCACAAGAATAGAATGAAAATGCAGAAGAGAAATAAGAAAGAAGTCAATATTACAATATAGCACTAGTAATTCTATAAACAAAGTATTTCAAGTATGATGCTTCTTATTTGAAAGGAAAAAAGAAGGTTCTTCAAACTCTGGGATACTGCCACAACAGACAGCACAGCTATGTTCTAAAAGACAGACCCATTTACAAATGCAAGGAGCCTCCTACTGAGACAGGCTCAGCTGAACAAGTCAGCAGTCCTCAAAGGGTTTAGAAATGTGTTGCTAAGTGTTTCAGGAATAGACAGCTCTAGGAGTTTGTTTATACTTTCCTAAATGCTGCCACACTTAGTAGACACAGACTGCAATATAGAGCGATTTCACATATTTTATCTTTCCTGTGAAGCAACAGGGATTTCTGGCCTTGAAATGGAGTGGAAGGGCAGGGGTGGCAACTGGGGAGCTTGGGGGGAGGTCCCAACTGTTCCTGAAAGCTCCCAAGCCCCAGAGTACCAATCTGGTATAGAAATCTATCAGAATCACTCCACCACAGCCCTACTGCCTTCAAAATCATCTACAGCAGTGTTTTTCAAACTTCTGGGTATGACTTAGTATTATAAGATCAACTAAGTGAATCTGGATTAGCATTTTTTCTTTTTTAGTGAACTACAATGAAATAAAAATCAGACTGTCACAAATGAGGTGTTAAGTAGTAATTTGCAAAAGTTGAATAATAAATGTGTGTGGATTTATGAGTATATACACAAATCTGTGTTAATCGAAATACCACAGAACACCTCACACCCACAAGCCAGTAAGGGTGCCTACATTTTGACACAGAGAGTTAAAAAAAACCTTTAACTTTCAAAATACAAGACAAGGAGCCTCTTACTAGCTTTGAACATTACCAAATAAGTTGCGGGTATGCAACAATATATGCATGCACATACACATGATGAATAATGGGCATCTATAAAGAGAAGAGGAAAATGGCAATGCTCATCTCACTAAAGAAAACCTGTCACAATCCTGTTTCACTTGTTATTTTCCTCTACATGCTACACAGAGGCTCTTGTGGTCTTGCCTACCACTCTGGAAGTCAAAAGCTCAGGAGCTTGGTTCTTCTGATGTGGATCACAGCAGAATGTTTAGCTGTACTCTCATCTCCTGTGTTGAAGCAGGCTTAGCCCCACAGTTAAGTACTGCTGGAAGTCACCCCTGATCACTGCTTCTCTACTTAAAAAGGCAAGTGAGTAGACCGTTGCAAACAGTGGTCATTAAGAATTCTAACTTCTAACCTTGTAAGAAAACTGCAGATGAACCATGGTTTGGATTTTAATACGAATGGTTTTGGGGTTTTGGGTTGGGTGTTTTGTTTGTTTTTTAAAGGTCTAAAGGAAAAATACTCCTTTTACTACTTGTTCATTCTCAGTAGGCACCAGGTTTGATACTGAGGATAGAACACTGAAGGACATAGAACTCCTGGCTACAAGGAGTCCCAGTCCAATGGGAAACAAAAACATGTCTCTGTGACCTCCTCACTCCTAAAGGAAGGCTCAACCAGAGGCTTCTGGCTTTCCAAACAATCTCCATCAAGACAGGCGTTATTCTAAAAATAAAAAGCCTCCTTATCCCTATATTAGAAGAGATATATGGTACTTACTTTAGTAGAATACAATCAGTATGAAGTTTTATTTACCTAAGAAGTATGCATTATTGAATAAAAATACCAAACAAAAAAAAAAGCCAATAAAAGAACCAATCACTGAAAAAAGTACACTCCAAGCTGAGAAAGAGTAATCATTTTTTTTAAGAGGTTACAGAGCCACTGCCTTATGGAGAGTATATACTCATAAACTCAAGTGAATTACAAAACATATACATTGACTCATAAAGCTCACCATGCCCCTCAACTCTATGCACTTTAAGACAACTAATGAACACTACTACATTAAAAGCCCCTGAAGAACAGGAACTATAACGTATTTATCTTTCCATCATAAGTACATAGCATAGGACTTGTGGAGACCTTTAATAAATGACTGGTAAATTAATGAATGCCCAATGTAAAACCCCCCACCTCTTACCTGCTCTTACTCCTCGATACTGAGGGGTAGCAAACATGTCCCACTGGGAAACTATAATGGCCGCAATGCCCAGCACACAGATGACAATCAAGTAGATGAAGCAAGGTTGTGGATTACAGTAGAAAGAATAATAAAGCCATGGAACAAAACTTCCCATAATCAGAAGAGCAATACCAGAGTAATCCAGTCTAAAATAGAAAAAAAAATTGTGTGATATTAAAAAGTATGGCCCACTACAGTTCCAGTTCCTCCCCCATGATGACATGAGCCAGCAGTAACAGACAAGAGGCAAACAGGGATGCTTGCTTTATTTTAATTCAAAAAAAATTTTTTTTAGATAGTATCAAGAATTCTGCCAATTCTGCTAGATGTTTTTCCCTAACCACTGACTCTAATACTTGATTACAATACAGACTTCTTGATACTTACTTAGAGAAGAGCCGGGAGACCCCTTCTGAGTGGCAGTAGACCGTGTGGAAGAGCCATGAAAAAGAAAGGCAGAGAATGGCCCCCAAGAAGAATAATCCAAAGACCACCTTCTCTTGCAGAGGAGCCACAAAGGAGATGTTTGGGCGAAACATATAAAAGATCCCCAGGCACAGGAAGAATACACAACCTACAAAAAGAGTACAGAGAGAGAAAAGAGGATCCTTGTCAAGAAATGGTGCTGTGTGTTGATGAAGTTCTCAGTCCTTCACAATCACAATGATATCTGAATCAAAAGTTCCATGAGAAAGATTTTCTAAATAACTAATGCTTATCCGAAATTCTGGTCTAATTCAAACACTAACAGTACCACACATTCCTCAGCTTCAAAAACTGAGTCTGAGTGTTTTTGTATAGGAACAGTATTTTATTTATCTAAGAGCTAATCCAAAAAGAAACCAAACAATGCTGCTACTTCTCAAAAGGCTAAATTAGTCTACTTCTACCTCTAGATCTATTATAAAATTTCATTTAGAAAGTTGGGTTGGCACCCAGCTTTCAAAGATCCATTTTGTATTTGCTTTTGCAATGAATTTGCAATGAATTCCAAACCCCATGAAGAAATACAGCATTCGGGGCGTCTGGGTGGCTCAGCTGGTTAAGTGTCGGCTTTCAGCTCAGGTCATGGCCCCAGGGTCCTGGGATTGAGACCCGCATTGGCAGGGAGCCTGCTTCTCCCTCTCCTCCCTGCTCGTGCTCGTGCGTTCTCTCTCAAATAAGTAAGTAAAATCTTAACAAAAAAAAAAAAAAAAAAAAGAAAAGGAAATACAGCTTTCCTCCACCAGCAGCCATCAAAGAACCATCTATGCTTCTCTGGTCCTCACTGGTTGGCCGGACAGATTCAAAAGTTAAGGACAATAAAATGCCTTCATGATATTTCATAATCAGTTTTTGAACTGCTCTTCTAGGGTGCCTGGGTGGCTCAGTTGTTAATCAACTGCCTTTGGCTCAGATCATGATCCCAGGGTCCTGGGACTGAGCCCTGCTCAGGCTCCCTGCTCAGCAGGAAGTCTGCTTCTCCCTCTCCCACTCCCCCTGCTTGTGTTCCCTCTCTAGGTGTGTCTCTCTCTGTCAAATAAATAAAAATCTTAAAAACAAACAAACAAACTGCTCTTCTTCAAAGTAAAATACATGTTCTTACTACTTAGGAAAAGGTCATTTAACACAAGGAAGGCACAAAAATTAAGAAGTTAAATGTGTGTAAGTAGTTGTTCTATTTAATAAAACTTTACTCCTGAGTTATAAGTCAGCAATGAACTGGATTTGCCCTTCTATTCCACTCTCACTACACTGGCAGGTAGGAAGGAATTTGGGGACACAACAGAAATCAAATGTGTGATACAAAATGCAAGTCAAACGGGGGTAAACCAGAAAAGATTCTGTATACTCGCTATTATTTAATTTCAGAATATTTTCATCACCCCAAAAAGAAGCCCATACTTATTACATTCATCTCCCATTCCCTACTATGCCCCCAGCCCTAGACAACCACTTCTACTTTCTGTCTCTGTGGCTTTTCACATTCCGGGTATTTCGTGTATATGGATTACATAATATGTGGGCCTTTTGTGTCTGGCTTGTTCCACTTAGCATAATGTTTCAAGGCTCACCCATGTTGTAACACATATCATCAGTACTTCATCTCTTTTTATGACCAAATAGTATTTCATTTGCATGGATATACCACATTTTATCTACCTATTCACTAGCTGAAAGGTGTCTGCGTTCTTTTTAAGTATTATAAATAATGTTGCTAAAAACATTTGTATACATGTTTTTGTGTGAACATGTTTCCAATTTTCTTGAGTATATAACTAAGGAGAATTACACTGATACCTCTGTTTAACTTTTTGAGGAACTGTCAAAATTGTTTTCCATAAAGGCTGTACCACTTTATTCCTACCAACAAAGTATAAAAGTTGTCATTTTTCTACATCCTTGCCAAAACTTGTTATTTTCCATTTTCTTGATTATAGCCATTCTATCAAGTGGAAAGTGGTATCTCATTACATTTTCCAAAGTATTTGATTTGCATTTCCCAAAATGACTAATGATGCTGAGCATCCCTTTTTTTCTCCCTTTTTTAAAATTGAAACAGAGTTGACACTTGAGCATCTTTTCATTTGTTAATTGGCCATTTGTAGATATTTGGAGAAATGTTTATTCAGATGCTTTACCCATTTTTTAAACTGGTTTGTCCTTTTACTATTTAGTTGTCAAAGTTCTTAGATTCTCATCACAGATGACTTGTAAACATTTTTGCCCATTCCCTTTCCACTTGCCTGATACTGTCCTTTGACATGTAAAAGTTTTTAATTTTGAGAAAGTCCAATTTATTTTTTCTTTGGTTGTCTGTACCAAACTTAAGTGTCAATTCTAAGAAATTACCCCCTAATCCAAGGTCACAAAGATTCACATCTATGTTTTTGCCTAATAATTTTATGGTTTTAGTTCGTAAGTTTAGGTCTTTGATCCATTTTTAATTAATTTTGTAATAAGGTAGGGATCCAACCGGGCTCTTTTACATGTAATTACTCAGTTTTCCCCAATACTATTTGCTGAAAGGACTATTCTTCCCCCCCACTGTGTTTTTTTTTTTAAGATTTTACTTATTTGACAGAGAGAGACAGAGAGACAGAGAGAAAGAAACAGTGAGAGAGGGAACATAAGCAAGGGGAGTAGAGAGAGAGAAGCAAGCTTCCTGCTGAGCAGGGAGCCGGATGCGGGGCTCAGTCCCAAAACCCTGGGATCATGACCTGAGCCAAAGGCAGTTGCTTAACAACTGAGCCACCTAGGTGCCCCTGTATTCTTTCTTTAATATGCAATCAGAATGGAAAAAAAAAATACTAGAGACCACATTCTATTTCAGGTAAAACTGAAATTTAATTTTGAATATTCTAAGTAATGATTTTAAAAAATCAGCTTGAGCGTCTGAGTGGCTTAGTGGGTTAAAGCCTCTGCCTTCGGCTCAGGTCATGATCTCAGGGTCCTGGGATCAAGGCCCGCATCAGGCTCTCTGCTCGACAAGGAGCTTGCTTCCTCCTCTCTCTCTGCCTGCCTCTCTGCCTGCTTGTGATCTCTCTCTCTCTCTCTGTCAAATAAATAAATAAAATCTTTAAAAATAAAATAAAGTAAATAAAAATAAAAAATCAGTTTATTTCTGTTAAATTAGCAACTTCCTCAAGTGTTCATTAAGACATTATGCCACAATTTGTACAGCATCTTTCCCTGGGCCTGGTTCAAGGAAACAATCTGAAAATCTAGTAGAGAACATTATGACTTAGCTATAATAAAATCAGAATACAAACTAGGATAACCACAGAATAAACCAGTAAGAAACTGCATCATTGGGAATCCAGAAAACAAAATGGCAAACCCCAAATACATTTTTTGTTTTATTCTTATCCTCAAATACATGGGGGGGGGGGGGGAATAAAGTGAATCACTAATTCCTTGCACCACTGATATTACATACCTAAAAGATGTGTCCAGATGTTGCCTGTCTCTGTGTGTATTCTGAAAATGCTCTTAAAACAGGCCCGGAAAGAAGGCATTGGGGGTCGATGTCCATGTAAAAGGAAATCGTTATCCTTGAGCCAGTCTGGGAGTACATCATGAGGGATTACTCGCCACCGACCTTCCCATACCTGGAAGAAGAATATCAAATATCTTTGTGGTTTTGTAAATGTAGCAAAACTGGGTGCCCTAAAAGAATGGTTTCAAGATTCATTTCAGTCTGGCTAAAGGAAGGGTTCACCTGTACAGGCTTGCCTTCCTGCATCATCCACAACAGACTTTACCTTTGAAAAGTCCCTGTGATATTAATTAAATATGACTGTTTTTACATTTAATATTTCTCTTGGTGGAAAAAGAACCAGAGCTGACCCTTGAACTTGGCTTTTAAATGTCTGGGTCAACTTACATGCAGATTTTTTACAGTACAGTCCTGTAAATGAATTTTCTCTTATGATGTTACTAACAATTTTTCCCTAGCTTATTTTAAGAATATAGTTTTAAAACATATAACGTACAAAATATGTGTTGACTTTTTATGCTTTTGGTAAGGCTCCCAATCAATAGTAGGCTATTAATAGTTAAGTTTTGGAGGAGTCAAAAGTTATGCACGGATTTTCAAATGCAAAGGGGTCAGTCCCTTTAACCCCTGCATCATTCAAGGGCCAAACCCATATATAGAATCACTTGTGTGCCTTCTGCTAAATTCCCTCCTTCCCCTTCTCTTCCTACCACAACAAACATGATGAAGTAAAAAAAAAGTGCAGAGGAGTCAAAATGTTGGATCTCTACCGTTAACTAGTTGAAGGAGCTTTAATCAGAAAATCACCAAGCCTCAGTTTCCTCATTTATAAAATGGGGTTACAGTACTTTGATTACTTCATAAGGATCAATGAAATCACCTAGAGCACTTGTAAATCAATTACCAAGTCCCAACATCCACCCTACAGATGGTGTGTAACCTGGACCATCCCCAGAGGCTATTACCTACCTAAGAGTTAGTGACTAATCCACCTTCCTCATGCTGGAGAGATGGCAAAGAAACTCAAACATTAAGGGCCCTTTCAAAAGTCTCGTTATCACCACCCCTTTCTACTCCCTTTTCCTCACTGTCCCTCCCCCACAGACTCTAACAGAAAAGAGATCAGGAATTTGGTACCTGTTCTTAAACCTGTCAACCTCTGCGCTCTGCTTCCTTTAATGTCTCTCAGCCCAGAGAGCTCACATCATAAAATCACTTCAGGATCACTTAAACTAACTTGTTTCTGCTAATCAAAGCTATAAGGGAAAATGCCAGGTTTATGGTCTACCTATAGGATTCAGGTTTAGTCAATGACTCCTCCCCTCAGGGGTCTTGTGACAAACAAGGTGGCTAGGCTACACAATCTTGGCTCTCTTTCTACTTTGCGATGCAAAATAACTCCCCGCTGCTGAGCCCAATCCTTTTGCTTCACATCATCCGGTTCTGTGCTCTCCTTAATCCCTCTTATGAAGTATGCTTATAAAAGAACTGATCCTCTGTGAACTCCAAAGGTAGCGAAAACTAACAATTTAAGAGAAGTGGCCCTCTTAACGCTACTAAAACTCACTCTCTCTAGCCTCCCCACTTCCTCTCTCGCCTTCTAACTCAAAACCTGAGGCCCATAGTTATGATAATCTGGCCATTCCAGGCTTGTTCGTAACACACAATAAAATACAATAATGCCCAAAGACTAACCTAGATATTTAATGTTTACTGGTAATAATAGTTTTACCACTTGTAAAAGTAGCTGTTTGAGATCTTCCAAAGGACTTTCTGGAGAGAAAGAGAATAAGATACTGAATTTTTCTCTAATTTGCACTTGAAAAAAAATAGCTATTGTTAACATTAGCTTTACAAGATGCTACTCTATTAATTTTATTCTCTAAGAGGGAGAGGAAAAGAGAAATCAATTCTTACATCCTCAAGGCAGTTTACAATCTGCAAACAGCTCTGCTGTGACCATATGAAAAGTGCTATTGTGTTACCCCACACATACAACACCTCAAAATGCTCCCTTTTTGCAGACAAAAAAAGTATTTTGAGTTCTTACTAGTTGTATTTGCATATAACGTCAGAGTGGTTTTTCTCCATTGTTTCTAAACGTTCTAGCAGTCTAAACTGAGCCAAGGAGCTATATTCTCATAATTATACTGAAGCTAGCTAGTATCATATTCAACAGACACTGTGCCTTCAATCCTCAACTTGGAGTCAACCCTAACAGGCATCCTCTTTTACCCCCCAGGGAAAAAAGAACAGGCTCACAGCTTGGCCAAATACATATTTATTTATAAGCTTGACAACGGCACTGCATAAATCAAACATCTGAGCAACGGTCCACTGGATTTGCATTAGACCATTAATGCACAAAACATTTTTTAATTGAAGCCTGGGAAAAAAAGACAGCATGATCAACTTGAACACTCTATATAAAGACTAAATAATTTTATTCCCCCTATTCCTCTAAGAAAAGCTTTTCCAAAGGGAGTGTATACCAGCAAGGCCACAAGACACTTCATCTTAAATTCTGTTTACTTGCTTGCAACCCAAGAAAAAAATTTTATGTGTCACTAGACCCAGTTAGTTGTCGAGTACACTCAGTTGCAAAACCGCAGCAGGCGGAGCAAGTTTGGAGAATGCCGTGTCACAGGAAGCCTCTCCAGTCCACTCTCACACACAAATTGCTAGAGGAAGATAAGGGAATGGTAATAATTTTTGTGCTCCACTCATTTTTCTTCAGTAAATCACGGTTTGGAGCAAATAAATGCCTTATTTATTCTCCCATTAGCTGTTACATTCGAAGTTTTATTTACTTTATTCTTTATTCTTAGTTCAGAAGAGTAGGATAAAAAGGCAGTCAAATTAGCTACAGTACCCCACTGATCTATAAATATTAAAAATCCCTAATGGCCCAGACACTAAATATTCAACTTCAAGAGATTTAACACCAAATTTGTTTTATGAAAAACAAAATATATCCTTTATATCCCTGTGTGTTAAATCTCCTGAGACAGCAATCACTAGAAAGAATCTATTGTTTTGCCTGGCTTTTTCTTCACCAATTTTCAAACACTGAAAATTTCCTGGGCGCTAAGTAGACCCATAAATGTTTATAAACCCCCCACACCACCACCACTCTTTACCCATCCCCTTTCTCTTAGAAGGGATATCTATACTCAGATTATAGTGTTTTCTCATCCTCTGGTCCAAAGTACAGTATTCTATAGTCAACTGGCCCCAGTTATTTCTACCACTACTGTGAATGTAGGAAAACCTAACTTAGTTTTCGGGACCTAAGACCACATGCACAAGAAGTCTTGGTTCCATGAAACCTATTTTAAAAAAAGCTAAGAGTCACAAACATTTTTCTCTAAATAATCAAGAGCTCTCCAGAAATGTTTAACAAATAAATTTATTTACACATACTAACACAGACTGCCTTGTGATTTTGGATAATTCCTGCCAGGATTCCCTATTGATCAGATTATTAAGTAGTTATAAATTTACCAGTGTCTCTGACTCTTCTAAGAAGGCAACCCCAACTCCAGTTACCATTTTCAAAGAAGTAGAAGAAAAAAAAACAAAACAAAACCCACAATAGGTCCTAAAAAATCAGATAGCATTAGAAAAAACCTTAGAGACAGAAAACATGCCAGCTGAACTAGAAATACTAGATGTGCATGAAAACTGCGAAATCTACACCTAAAGATAATTTGATTACCCACAGAATCCTCAGGAAGATTAGCACACTTGCCATCCCAGTCCAGTAGCAGAAGAGAGTCAAGGGACCTAAAGATGGCATTTTAGTATCTCTAGGCATCAACCACTCCCAACTTTCATTCGGTCTTATCTAAACTATTAAGAAAACATCTACTCGGTTAGCTTACATCAGGAAACCCTTGTTTCCTGAATGGATATTCCAGTTTTATCACAACTTTATCAGGGTTACTTCAGGCAAACAAATCTATTTTGTCTTAAACAGGGTTAAAGTCATAAAACTGTTTTTGCCTCCATTTTGCCACAGATTATGTCCAAAGCAAACCAAAGGCTAAGGTACTCAAATCTCCTTAAAAGTTCTTATTTGAGAAGGGGTAAATATATAGCATAGAAATGATAAGAAACTGCTATCTTACCTTACAAACAAATTCTTCCATTCTTTCCATAGCATGATGGGCTTGTAAAAGTGGGGACATGCCCATAAACCCCTCATCTTCCTGAGAAGCTTCATCATTGCACTCATGTTCCTCAGAAATCTGTAAGGCAATCATAAAAACAGTCAGGCACAGACACCAGGAGCCAATGAAACAATCAATACACTAACCTTAAAAAATTATAATGAAATAATCCTCTTTTAAGGTCAAAGCAAGGGTTCAAACAAGTAACAACATAGGAAGTACTGTCAGTTTATTGTAGAGTTATGAGTATTAAAAATGAACAATAGTTACTCAATGCTTCCCACTGACAGACAAATGGAATACAAGAGCATTGGCATGTTTGTTTCAGCAGCAAATTGCTGAGGTAGCTTAAATGGGTTTTTTTTTGTTTTAAGATTATATTCATAGGGGCACCTGGGTGGCTCAGTTGGTTAAGCGACTGCCTTCAGCTCAGGTCATGATCCCGGAGACCCGGGATCGAGTCCCACATCGGGCTCCCTGCTCAGCGGGAAGCCTACTTCTCCCTCTCTCACTCCCCCTGCTTGTGTTCCCTCTCTGAGTTTCTCTCTTTCAAATAAATAAATATTTTTTTAAAAAATATTATATTCATAGATCACAAATTATTATTGTATGTATGTATATATATATACATACACACACAAGTCAAGAAATTGCTGAGGGGAAAATCTCCAAGAACCCCACCTGGTATGGTAATATAAGAATACAGTAAGTGCTCTAGGGTAAAAAAAAAAAAAAAAAAAAGGGAGGGGAACCCCCCCCAAAAAAAATAAAAGTAAAAAAACATTTACTCAATATTTAAGATATGCCAAACATAAAAGAAACAGCTTTATACAGGCCATCTAACTTAATCCTGACAGTCACCTATTACTAGTAAGTATTCTTATCCCCATTTAACACATAAAGGACATCAGGCAAAGAGGTTTAAATAAGTTGCCCAAGGTCAAAACTAGTAAAGAAAAAAGTAAAAACCCCCAGCACTATCTTTCCACATTCTTGATGAAATGAAGAAATGACAATCCAGATAGGCCTTCAGGGATGAATCACTAAAATTAACATTTGTGGGGCGCCTGGGGTGGCTCAGTGGTTAAGCCTCTGCCTTCAGCTCAGGTCACGATCCCAGAGTCCCAGGATTGAGCCCCACGAGCCCCACATCGGGCTGCCTGCTGCCTGCTCAGCGAGAGGCCTGCTTCTCCCTCTCTCCTTCCTGCTGCTTGTGTTCCCTCTCTGGCAGTGTTTCTCTCTGTCAAATAAATAAAATCTTTAAAAAAATAAAAATAAAATTAACATTTGTTTCCAGATGAAGCTTCACACTAGTATAGACAGAATGATACTGTGAGAAGGGCAATGGAACACAAATCAGGAGACTAAGTAATTGAGTGTGGTTTTGCCACAAATATCGATGGAACCATATAAAGGTCTCTCAACCTGAGCCTCAATTTTCTCATTTCTATCTAAAAGAAGTTTAAAACTAAACAATCTCTAGTCTTCTCTATTCTCTAAAATTCTGAGATTTTGCCACTCAGTGAAGATGACAGCGCCAGAGAACTGGAATTCCGTATCTACTAAGAGTCTGCTAAATAAACAGTACTGGCTAACATGACTATATGAAGAAATGAATGACTTTCTATCTCCAGTCAGAAAAATGGTAAGGATTAACATGTAGGCACAATAAGTAATCTACCACAACACTTGAATTTGAATATGTTTAAAAAGAAATCCTAGGATTTCATTTTTCTACTCTTTACTTTTCAAGATAACGAGGGGTTTAGTATTAAGCAGCACCTGAAACGTTACAGACCCAATCTCAACTGTTAAAAAATCATGTTCTCTAAGAAATCTATCTTGACTCTGCTTCTCTACTATTCTTATTATAAAATACCCTCTGTAGGGCCTATGTGGCTCAACTGGTTGAATGTCTGCCTGCCTTCAGCTCAGGTCATGATCTCAGGGTCCTGGAATGGAGCCCCACCTCGGCTCTCTGCTCAGCGGTAAGTCTGCTTCTCTCTCTCTCCCTCTGCCCCTCACCCCCACTTATGTTCTCTCTCTCAAATAAATGAATAAAATCTTAAAAAAACAAACAAAAAACACCCTCTGTAAAAATAAAACAAGATGAAACCAAAGAGGGAGACAAACCATAAGAGACTCCATCATAGAAAACAAAATGAGGGTTGATGGAGGGGAAGGTGGTAGAGGGATGGGGTAACTGGGTGATGGACATTAAAGGAAGGCATGTGGTGTAATGAGCACTGAGTATTATATAAGACTGATTAATCACAGGCCTGTATCTCTGAAACCAATAATACATTATACGTTAATTGAATTTAAATTTTAAAAATATTAAAAAAAGAAAAAACACCCTCTGTTGCTCACTTCCCTAAAATTTACCTGTCTTTCAGTGCCCAGTTTCTCAACCTTTCTTTCATGACTGTCACTTTCCCCTCCCCCACCAAGCATTTTTAGATTGCGTCCTCCATCTCCAGGCAATTTTATTAACACAACATGCTGTGTATGTACTGTGGCCTTATGGAGGGCTACAAACCACTGTAGTATTTTAGAGTTTTTCAATCCTCTCTCAGTCAAGAAGCAATTTCACCAGAGAATGTATATGCCCTACTTAACCCACAGCAACTGGCTCTTTTGAACTTTTCTAGCAAAGTTCATAGCCCTCATTTGACAATGAATATAATATCTGATTTACAGCACTTGTTTTACTGACTTATAGTATTTTATTTCATGTTTGAAGTAATTTTACTTTTTTACTGTATCATTTCCTAAGTGAGATTTTAAGTGTCTATGTGGTCTTCTTCCTCCCCATGGCCCCCAGAACAGCTCTGTGTAATATGTCATACACTTCACTACAGCTCAATTAATTAATGATTTAAAATTTTTTCGACAAAATATTAGAAAGTGGGGCACCTGGGTGGCTCAGGGGGTTAAGCCTCTGCCTTTGCCTCAGGTCATGATCTCAGGGTCCTAGGATCAAGCCCCACATCGGGCTCTTTGCTCAGCAAGGAGCCTGCCCTCTCCTCTCTCTGCCTGTCTCTCTGCCTACTTGTGATCTCTGTCAAATAAATAAATACAATCTTTTTTAAAAAATTAGAAAGTGCCTAATTAAACATAAATAGACAACAGCTTAAAAGGACTAGCAGACTGAGTTTAGTGTATAAAATATAAATTTATATATAAAATGTAAAACAGCTTAAATATTTATGCATGTTCAACAGTATCTGACCTTCACAAAGAGTAACAGAAATAAGGATTCAGTCTTGATTTTCTTACAAATAAATAATGCCAGCAGTTTCTAATAAAACTACAAATAAATGAGCACATAAAATAGGATTAGTTAAATATTTCCTACACCAACCTAAGTAAAACCCAGTTAAGTTGCAGAAATGGTCTGAAATGTCATTGGGATTACTTACAGTCAATAGTTTTGAATTATCATGCTAATAATACATTTGGATCCATAGAAAGAGTACTGATAGAAAAAGGTAAGCCAGACTCCATGGCAAAAGAAAGGGCATTTCACAGACTTAAATCTTAAATGAGAACTTAGATAAGAAAAAAATGAGGATAAGGTGCCTCTCTCGATGGGTACTCTTAGTTTCTACAGAAAAGAGAGATGAATGGTTCAACTTTCCAAACGTAAGGAGGTAAGAGGAACAATGACACTGTTGTTGGGAGCTAATATGCATTCATCGAAAGAAAAAAGTACATTCAGAATGTAGGAATAATGGTCTGAGTCAAACGCCAATTAGTTGTCCAAAACACTGTTCATTCATTTTTTAGGAAAAGTGGCTTGCAAAATGGATTAAGAGTTTGAAGTCAGATAAACTGTGACTACTGATAAATACTGTCATCTCTGGTAAGACTACATTTACCCTAAGCATCAGTGTCCTTATCTGTGAAATGGTTTTAACAACACCGTACCTACAATGCAGATCTGTTTTAACAAAGATAATAAATAAAAAGAAACTATCATAGGGCCCAGGGCTCAGAAGGCAATAAATAAATGATGGTTTTTATTATTATAACAATGGGCTAGGTACTAAGAACATTAAAGTTAGTATCACAACCTAGGGGAGAAGATATGCATGTGAGTAAATACAGCAAGGAGCTAGTGAACTGTATGAAAAAGGTCTCATGCAAATAGAAAACAGGTAACTTTGGCACTTTTGGGAAGTTTCCTAGAAAAGTAACATCTGAACCAAGAGCTGAAAAATGCATAAGAGATTCCTGAGTCAAGCATGATAGGGGAAAGGTAAAAGCAACAGTGTGTACCCAAAAACACAGACAAAAGAAAAAGCACAACAGCACGACACAATACATAGTTTAGCAAGGGTGCTGCAACAACAAGTAAATGTGATGTGAGACTAAAAAAGGTTAAGTACAAAGGCATCTGCTCTTGGCTAAGGTCATGATCCCAGGGTCCTGAAATTGAGCGCCATATCAACTCTCTCTCCGTCAATCAATCAATAGATACATAAATAGATAAATAGATAAACAAATATCTTAAGGGGGGGGAGGTTAATACAGACACAATCCAAATGTCCATCAACAACTAAATACATAAAATGTGGCATACACATAAACAAAATATCACAGTCATAAAAAGGAATTAAGTTCTGATATGTACTACCACATGGATAAACACTAAGAACACTATACCACTCACAAAAGGGCAAATATTGTACAATTCCATTTATATGAAACATCTGGAATAAGCAAAAGCAGACGGTGGGTACCAGGGGCTGAACTGGAAGGACGGATCGGTAAGTTCTATTTAAATAGATAATTTATGTATGGGATGTTAAAAAATTTTGGAAATGGTGGTGATGGCGATACAACACTGTGAATGTAATTAGTGCCACTAGGTTGTACACCAAAAAATAGCGAGAATGGCAAACTTTATACTATGTACTCTACCACAATAAAAATAAGTTTTTAAAAGACACAGGGGTCCACAGCAGCATTCTTCATAATAGTCAAAAACAAGAAGTAATCCAATTGTAATCAATAAGAAAATAAATAAACAAGTGTGATATATTTATGTAAAAATACAACAGATTACTACTCAGTAATTAAAAGGAACCACCAACATACAAAAGAATACAGGTAAGCAGCAAAAACATGCCAATCATAAAGAGAGTATATACCTATGATTCCGTAAGTTCAGCAACAAGCAAAACAATGTTCAGGATAATGGTTCTGGGAATATAAAGGCAAGGTGGGGAGAGGTTACTGACTTGAAATAGGCATGAGAGAAGTTTCTGAAATGATGAAAATAATGTGAATCTTGATTTGTGGTGATCATACATAATTAGAATAATGATACTATATATTTAAGATCTACGTATTTTACTGTGTTTAAATTATCCCTCAATAAAATGTTATTTGTGTAAATGTACCCTCAATAAAATGCTTTCAAAAACAAAAACAGGAGAGGGGAACAGAAGCGCTGAAGGCTTTTCATACTAAGGGGTTTTAGTTTTATCACTTAGGCAAAGCTGAGCATTTAAATGATGAGGTTGGGCCAATTAACATTTGACGATTAACATTTGTGTTGACAAACTTACTTTACTGAGCACAATTAACATTTGTGTTGACAAACTTACTTTGAAAACGGAGAGAAGGCAACACTGAAGAAGAGAGACAGGAAAGGAAAGAAATTAAAAAAAAAACACAACGTCTAAAGCAGTTGTTCTCAACCAGGGACAATTTAGCTCCCCATCTGGTAGTCATCTAACAATATCTATAGTCATCTTTACTTATCATGAGTAGGGAGAAGTGATACTGGCAACTAGTAGGTAGGGGGGCAGGATGCTGTTACATGTCCTACAATGCAAAAGACAGTTCTCCAAAACAAAGAATTAACTATCTGGTTACTATGTCAACAATCGTTAAGAAACTCTGATCTAAAGAAATGATGTGTTCACATCAGGAAAAAAAAAATTATCAGATACTTCACACTTCTTACTATTAAGTAGTTACTAGAGCAATGGCTAAATGGTAACCATTCATTCGAAAAACTAAGAAAGTACTCATTGAGCAGCTACCATTTTATAGATGAGGAACCTGAGGCTAAATGATTTGCGCAGTCACACACCTAGAAAATACCAGTCAGAAGTTCAACTCAGGTTCATACCAGTTCCAAAGTTGATGCTATATTCCTTCCACTCATATTGTTTTCTAATTCTTAAAGTGTTTAAATTTGTGGGTAATAGACATTTGACAAAAGGCCACACACATACAGGCAGACCTTGCCTTCTAGTAGTGCAGGACAGTAAAAATGACTATGCAAGCCAAAATCATGTAAAGCAATCTTAATAACCAATGAGAAAAATGGCTATTTCGTGACCTTTAAAATTTGTTAAAATATTAAAAACTGTCCGTTATAGATGTATAAGGAAATTTTAAAAGTAGTAAAACTAGTATTTAGTATGTTATGTTTTTAAAAACAGAAACCTTGAGAATTCATTTATTTGTAAGAAACTTACCAAGAGTAATTTAAGCAGTACTTTTTTTTTTTTTTTTAAAGGAGGCTCCACACCAGTATGGGGCTTAAACTCATGATCCTGAGATCAAGAGCTGCCTGCTTTACCAACTGAGCCAGCCAGGCGCCCCAGTGCTTGCCTTCTTGTTGTATAATTTATGATACAAAGTGAACATCTTTTCTCAGCCTTGGAAAACTGTCCACAATCTAAGTTTGGATCAGCTCTCAACATTTTACTCTTTGTGCTGTCACCTCATGAAATATCTAAGATTTCCTTTGACTTTTTTGCCCACATCACTTCTCTGGACATCTTCATCCTTTTTGTCACAAACGCTTTATTCCTTTAGGTTGACTAGTTTGCCTTCACTATGTTCCTCTGGCTGCACATCCAGAATTTCTTAAGTGGTAGCAGGGTCAACATTTCCAGTCCTAATCAGGTATTTCTTCTATAGCCATTTATGTTTGATCTGATTTGCAAATGCAGTATTATCAGTTTCATTTCTTTGCTTTTATTTTTATCTTTGTTAGCCATTTCCCCTCCGGATTATACATTTTTAAAAAGTCACATGGGTTTATCACTGAGAAACCACACAACCACATACTTCGCGCTGTCTTATGCATTAAATGAATGACAGATGTATGATAACCAGTCATGATAGACTTTGAAAGAAGTGACAAGATTGGTAACTAATCATGATATGCATATCTACTATTTGCACAGTAGATATGCAGACTGTAGACTGAAGAGCTAGCACAAAAGTTTGTGCTTTATACAATTACACACAGTAAATGTACCACAGTAAGTGAAATTTGAACCATACTGTGGAAAATCTGGTATTATTTAACTAACCCAAGATAACTGAAACTCATGCATACTGGAACCTTGCAAAGCATTAAAGCTGCTTGTCCATATTTTCTCTTCTCATCTTTTACAAGTGCCCTTTCTACCCAAAATAGCGCTTCTAAAAAAATTGATCTCAATTTAACAGAATGCAAAGCTGTATGTAAGGCAAGGATTTCACTGTGGATTACATTTCTAAGGTATGTAACTACATCCGGTTTAAGTCAGTTTTTTGTTAATAAATACCACCAACAATACGATAGCTGACACTGACCAACATGGGTTTGAATAGCATAGATCTACTTACACATGAATTTTTTTAGAGTACCATAAATGTATTTTCTCTTCCTCATGCTTTTCTTAGTTAACATTTCTTTTCTCTAGCTTATACAGTATACAATACCGTACACAATAACATAGAACATATAAAATATGTGTTAATCAACTTTTTATGTTATCAGTAAGGCTTCCAATCAAGAGTGGGCTACAAACAGTTAAATTTGGGGGGATGTCGAAAGTTATACAGATTTTCAGAAAGTTGACACACCCTTAACCAACCCTGCACTGTTCAAGGATCAACTGTAATTCCATCTCTGGTGGTCCAGTGTATACTGTGAGGCAGTCAGAAATACATATCCCAGTAAAGATAAATACTTCTATCCATCCCAATATGTTGGCAAAATTTCTAAATATTTATAAAAGAATGTTTCATTCCAAAGTACAAAGTATTCTTGGCCTATTAATTTATCAAGTATTGTCTCCAATTCTCACCCTCCTAAAACAGAAGACTCACAAATATGTCCTCAAAAAATAAACATCTAAAATACGGCCTATAATTAGCTATTTATTGTGTTCAAACATTATAGAGTTGCTAATTAAGAGATCTACAAAGAGTGGGTAGAAGTAAATATAGCTCCCTGGGTTAGACAAAGGATAACAACTAGTAATAAAATGGTAGAGTCAAAAACACTGGCTATAACATAGGATAAAAAATGCATTCTCTAGGGTACATGTGCCAGTTCATGGCTATGCCACAAAGCAATAGTTTAGAAAGCCAATACTGAGCACAGTATATAAACTAGTCTTTGTCTTCCAATATTAACTCTAAAGAGCTATCTTGTCATGAGCAGAAATGACTTTCAGTTTTCCATTAGCAAACACTAAACCACGGTACCCAAAGACCTCTGTTTCAACACTAAATAGCATCTATATTAAGATGATCAACTACACAACTAAGTGTTAAATACATGCTATGTACTTTTTCTGTTGTCATATTCTAACCCTCATCAAAATAAATCATGAAGAGAAACAGGACATTGTGAAACATTAAATGACTAAAACCAAAGCTGCCTTTAAAAAGGCTTAAAATTGGGACACCTGGGCTCAGTCAGTTAAGCATCTGCCTTTGGTTCGGGTCATGATCCCAAGGTCCTGCGATCGAGTCCCACATTGGGCTCCCTGCTCAGTCAGAAGCCTGCTTCTCCCTTTGCCTGCTGCTTCCCCTGCTTTGTGTTCTCTCTCTCTCTCACTCACTCTGACAAACAATCTTTTTTTTAAGGCATAAAATTTAATTCTCTAAGTCTTTCTACAAATAAATTACTATATTTAAACTTAAAGGTCAACGCTCTGAAGGACAAAGGAACTTTTAAATATTTTTCTCCTATATTCAATGAAGGCCATCTGTGAAAAAACTAAGTTAAACTTATATTTCAAAATACAAGTGATATCCAACTCCGATGATCTATCCACAGTGCAACCTAAAATGACAATTCTCTAGAGTATATTCTGCCTTTGGAAAGACAGAAAACCATAGTGATAAAGACGAAAGACCTTTTTTTTTTTAAAGATTTTATTTATTTGACAGAGCGAAACACAGCCAGAGAGGGAACACAAGCAGGGGGAGTGAGAGAGGGAGAAGCAGGCTTCCTGTCGAGCAGGGAGCCCGAAGTGGGACTCAATCCCGGGTCTCCGGGATCATGACCTGAGCCGAAGGCAGTCGCCCAACCAACTGAGCCACCCAGGCGCCCCACGAAAGACCTTTAAGATCAGTCTAATATGAAAATTCACTTGAGCATTTACCTGTTTGGGCACAATTCAGTTCAATACAGTAATTATTTACAGTAATGTTTACTAAGAAGATTATTTTATTTAAAAAAGATTAATTTGTCAGAGAGAGAGCAAGAAAGAGAGCAGGCACAAGCAGGAGGAGCAGCAGGCAGAGGGAGAAGCAGGCTCCCGGAACCAGTGCAGGACTCAATCCCATGACCTGAGCTGAAGACAGACGCTTAATCGACTGATCCTCTCAGGAATCCCTACTAAAAAGATTCGTAAATAGATGAGTTGAGTATTGTCTCTGTCTTCCATAGGCTTCCAATCTAATGAGGGGTTGGCTTAGCCATATAAATTACTAAAACAGAAATAAGGTATAACTAGTTTAAAGGCAGGGAGATGTGGAGCTCAGAAAAGATTGCATGAAAAACAGAATTCTGAAAAGATAAAATAGTCAAGAGAAGAAAAAGCAAGGTACCAGTCTGAGGACAAGAGACCCTTTCAGTTCAACTGAAGTTAAGGATGCATTCAGGAGAGTAGCAAGATATAAATTACAAATGTAAACATTATTTGAAGTCAGTAGACAAGTAAACAAAATGCCAAAAAGATCCACAATTGTAATACCTTCCATAGTTAGAAAATAAAGGTCAAGGAAATGGTAAAATACCCAGGGCAGTAAGTACCAGGACAGTAAATCTTTGGTTAAAATTTGTCTGCCTTTATAGATGTCACTGAGAACTGCTTCATTACGAAGACAAAGATCTTTAGTCCCTATTTTTATCATCTGTTCCAAAGAATTCCTGCCCAGGAAGGTTAAGAATACAAACCAGTAAATAACCTTATTATTAGCTTTAGAAACTTCTCAAAACTTCATTTAACTATACAACAGACTGCTCAGCCAGCCCCTTAGTATAATCAACTGTTCAACTGGGCAAATCTGCTCACTTATCAAATACTTGTTCATCAAGACTTGCTCCACCAATTTGAAACTATCATCACAAACTCTGTGCAAGTCAATATGACTGCTATATTTTATTTTATTTTTTTAAGATTTGAGAAAGATAGCATGGATACTCACACACATGTGTGAGGGGCAGAGGGACAGGGAGAGAGAGAAACTAAGAAGACTCTGTGATGAGCACAGAGCCCAGTGTGGGGCTTGATCTCATGACCCTGAGATAGCGACCTAAGCCAAAACAAGTCTGACACTTTTAACTGACTACGCCACCCAGCCGCCCCTCTCTTCATTTTTTAAAAGATCTTTTTATTTTAGAGAGAGAGCATGTGAGGGAGGGGGATCTCAAACAGACTCTGCGCTGAGCGCAGAGCCCCATGCAGGGCTCGTTCTCATGACCCCAACATCATGACCTGAGCCCAAATCAAGAGTTGGACACTTAACTGACTGAGCTACCCAGGCACCCTATGACCGCTGTATTCAAAGACCTGACTTAAACCACTAAAACCCCGACTCTTAAACCCTATAAATATCCAGCCATGACCTCTCCTTTGTAAAACACTACTAGGATACTTTATGTGATATGTGCTCTTACTGTAGCACATAATAAACCTGGCTTAGTTTGAGCAACAGGTTATTTAATGGTCTTTTTGGAAAGGTGACAGGCTGAATCCAGCTTAAATATAGAAATCTGAAATGTGTAGTAAGATAGTGAGCTGATACAGCTAACAAAGACAAACGCAGGGTTAATGGAAATTAAGGTGCCTACAAAAACTGAAAGCTGAAAGAGAAAAGGCACTGATGAATGTGTCTCGAATTGTCCAGTAAAATAAGTACAATAGCTAACTTATAAAACATTCATTTTGGGCTGCCTAAAAATATATACACTCTTAGCCTGTACAGACTAGTCATCTCTGATCAAAGCTTAACAGAAAAGATGTTCAAAACCATCCAATTTTTTTTTATTGTCACATAGCAACTCTCTCTAATCTTAACTGAAGAAAATGTAGGGATAAGCGCATGACAGCCTATTTATATGTTAGCTTTCTTAGGATAAATCAATATACAGTGGCATTCTTATGAGTCTGGTTAAAGTAAAACTGCTCAATAAATAATTCCTATGTGAAATGAGTAAAAGTTGGCTCCTAATCCCCCCATTTATTAAGAAGCATCTGGGGCAGAAGAAAACTAGGACACGCTGCTCTCTTTGACTGAATACCTTGAAAACGCAAAGATGTGAAGAAAACCCGTAAAACTAAAGATCACAACAACCTGGTTTAAAAATGCCTCTCTTGTGGTTTTGTCTAAGGAAGCTTACAAAACACTTAACTATACTTCAGCAAATATAGTTAAATGAGTCCAGATTTTGAAGTCAGAGACCTGGAAGAAATGGCCTATTCATTTCAACCAATATACTACATTATACATTTCAAAAAGAATTCTGGATGATAAAAAATACTGCAGCAGGAGTCTAGAAATCTACATTTTAAGGCCTCAGTTGCCTAGGTTTACTTGCTACCAAATCCTCTGCTACCCTGAATTCTTGATCCTTCATTCTAGCTATGCTGAACACTTTCCAGGCCTAGATACCAGTACATACCAATGTATATTCAATACATGCTAGCTGTTATTGATACTATTCCCTAAAAGCATCATACTATTTCTTCCTTCTGTGTCTTCACATCTGCTGTTCTCTCTGCCTAGAATGCCCTTACTACTCTTTTCTCTTACTTACCTCTGAAACTCAAGTTTTGCCTCCCTAGACCCCCAGCTAAAAGTACAGCTGCTCCTATAGCACTCTGCACAATCACACAGCCCTTACCACAAAGATACTGATTTCCTTGGCTGTCCCTCCAACTGGACTGTTGGCTGCTTAAGGGCAAAAACTCTGTTTTATCTTTGTATTCCCAGAGTGCCAAGACATCCTTAAAAAGACATCAGGGTCCTGAATGGCTCCACTGGTTAAGCCACTCAACTCCTGGTCTCAGCTCAGGGCATGATCTCAGGGTTGTGAGACCAAGCCCCACCTTGGGCTCCTCACAGAGTGTGGAGTATGCTTGCCTCTTCCCCACCCCCACTTGTACTCTCTCTAAAAATAAAATATTTTTTTAAAAAAACACCTAAAAACATATGCAGAAAGAATAAATGCATGTGTGCATCTTTACTAAACTAAATGATTCTTGGTATTCCCTCCACTCTGGCATTCTATGAACCAGGTTTGAAAATCTGGAAGAAAGCTGGAACTATTTAATAGGAACCAGGATATCAGAAGGAAAAGCTTATGAGGAGGCAGCAGGCTAAATTAGTTCAATTTAAAGCATTTAAAGGTCCAATAAAGAGGTCAGTAGTAAGATGACAGATTTAGAAAACACCTTTGTGAAAAAACTGTTGAAGTTTAATAGTGGCTGAAATGTAAGAATAAATTCAGGATGGATTAACAGGATTTATTGCAATTACTTGAGTACTATTATAAAGAAAGGATGGGGCAACAGTTACTGTCCACTAACTGCTTTTTACAAATTAATCAAACCCTCAACAACCTTCTGAGATGAGTATTTTTATCCCCATTTTATGATGTGGAACTCCAGATCAAGCATGGTAAATAAAGAAATGCAATCTAAGGGAAGTTACACTGCTTTGAGTGGTACCTTGATTCCCAACCTAACAACTGTATCTTACATAGACGAACTAGATTCCAGGTCAATTTCTATCATGCATTTTTTTCAAACTAATATTAAAAATAATGCCATCATGTGACAGTCTATTAAATGTTTTTGATGTTTAAAGGAGGAAAGGGGTCATCTCTAATCCAGCAACTCCACTCCTAGGTATAGAGTTAACAGAAATGCTTCTATACCTTTACCAGAAGACAAGCACGAGAATATTCATAGAAATACTTTTTGTAATAGCCCGAAACTTGAAACCCACAGCCTTAATAAATACGTTACAATCACATAAAGAAAGTTAAAATGAACTACAGCTACACAAAGTACAAATGAATTTCATAAACATGATACTGAGTGAAGGAAGCCAGATATAAGAGTATATACTGAATGGTTCTGATGACATAAAGTATAAAAGCAAGAAAACTAATCTATACCATTAGATGTCAGGACAATGGTTACCTCTGGGAAAGGGACAGACATCACTATGGAGAAGGAAGGCTAATTAAGGGGACTTCTAGGGGTCCTTATTACACAGGTGGTGTCCAGTTTATACAAATTTGTGGCACTATCCATTTACGAAATATGTACTTTTCTGAATGCATATTATGCTTCAATAAGCATAATAAGGTTTTTTTTTTTTAACTCAAAAATGTTGGGAAATAATGATGTACAAAAGACCAGAGAGTCAAACTAAGGTCTCTCTGAACCCAAAACTCTGCTTCTTTTTCCCCTTTTACCAAACTGCTTCTTTTGCGATTATCTACTGAAACACAGAAACTGCTTCACTAAATAAAAAAAACTTGGTAAAAGTGATAAAAGTAGTTGTTAAATAGAGTTATTTAAGCAAAGACACCTAACTAGATGAATCCTAATTATGATTCATTCATCTTTTATCCTCTAA
This sequence comes from Spilogale gracilis, assembly GCA_004023965.1. NCBI lineage: Eukaryota > Metazoa > Chordata > Mammalia > Carnivora > Mephitidae > Spilogale > Spilogale gracilis. The sequence goes on from PITA01003264.1 coordinate 36,495, forward strand.
CAAAACTGTAGTGGGGGAACCACAGAAATGTAGAGGTTGAGAAAACCTTAGATATCACCTAGTTCCAACAACTTCATTTCAATTATTAAGAAAATGAGGCCCAAAGAAATAAAACTGGCCAAAATCACATAGCTGGCTAGCAGTGGACCAGGGCTAAAACTTAGATTCAATCATTCACTCATTCCTTTCCTTATTTATTAGGGAATACAACAGACTATTTTAAATGTTGGGGATAGGCATTATATTTAGGTTTGCAAAAACAGATCATAACAAGTCAATCTTTTTTTTTTTTTTTGAGATGATTACAGAGTCTAGTAAGAACAATATCCAATGAATTATGCCCTGTCCTTCGGATAGAACAGTCTGCCTTTTTAAGGTGAAATTTAAGCAAATCTTTTTCTGACAAAAATACAGGCCTCCAATGATGTGTCACATGCAACATTTTAAGCACTTCCATGTAACAGGCATTGTTCTCACTGCTTTACAGGACTGTTCTCACTACCACACTACAGGACAAAGTACATACTATCTGATACTCCATTTATGGACAAGGACATACACAGCTACTCTGGACCTAGGTTTACTCTGCTGAAGTTCCACCAGTCTAAAACCTATACATATGTATCATGGAAAATAGAAGGCTGTACTCACTGGTTCTCAAATTTTAAGTGTGCCCAGAATCTTCTTCATAAAGAAAACAACGCCTATTTCGGAGACTTTAATTTTAAAGTAGAGTTAACCCTTGAACAACCAAGGGATGGGGAACTGACCCCCCACCCCCGTGTAGTCAAAAATCCATGTATAACTTTTGATTCCTCAAAAACTTAATTATTGGGGTGCCTGGGGGTCTCAGTTGGTTGAGCAATGCCTTCGGCTCAGGTCATGATCCCAGGGACCTGGGATTGAGTCCCACATCGGGCTGCCTGCTCGGCAGGCAGCCTGCTTCTCCCTCTCTCACTCCCCCTGCTTGTGTTCCCTCTCTGGCTATGTTTCTCTCTGTCAAATAAATAAAATCTTAAAAAACAACAAAAAAAAAGACTTAATTATTAATTGTCTACTATGGACCGGAAGCCGGTTTACCGATACAAAAATAGTTGATTAAAACGTATTTTATATGCTATATACTGTATTCTTACAATGAAGTAGGCTAAAGAGACTGCTACTAAAAATTCATAAATAAGAGAATATACATTTATAGTACTGGTACTTCATATTTCAAAAAAAATCCACATGTAAATAGATCCATGCAGTCTAAGCCTGCATCATTCAAGAGTCAACTGTATGTGATTTCTAGTCCACTTTCTTACAAACAAACAAACAAACAAAAAACCATTTTACTTCTTAAGGAATAAAGTGAATTAACCTCTCCACTGCCTCAAATAAAGGACCTCACACACAGGAAAATGAATGTAATTGTGCACAAAGATACTTAATTTGAAGCTACTTAAGAGTCAATCCCGGGGTGCCTGGGTGGCTCAGTTGGTTAAGCGACTGCCTTCGGCTCAGGTCATGATCCCAGAGTCCCACATCGGGCTCTCTGCTCGGCAGGAAGCCTGCTTCTCCCTCTCTCACTCCCCCTGCTTGTGTTCCCCCTTTGGCTGTGTTTCTCTCTGTCAAATAAATAAAATCTTTAAAAAAAAAAAAAAAAAAGAGTCAATCCCACAATTACAATGGATCACTACCATCTATCACAGGGTCTCTTTTTTCCACAATTTTGACCATCTATGGTCCTTTAAAATCTATTAAAGACAACCACTCAACTGCCAAATTACACTTTTGACAATAAACCAAAGGAAAACCCAGCCCCATGAAGAGTAGTAAGATATTAAATTCTCCAATAAGAGTCCCAGTACATCACTCACATAAATTCAATGGAACCTCAGTTTCCTCTTCTGTAAAACAGATACTACAAGTACCTACTCTGTAAGGCTTCTCTAGGAATGAATGAGATGATATGTGCAAAAGAGCTCAGAAAGTTACCTCATACATTGTATATGCCCAATAAATACAAGCTATCATTTTTCTGAATAAATAATAAAAATACGTTATCACAGATTAAACAAACATGCTAATTTCCCCTGAATATCAAAACATACCCCAATATCCTATATGAAAATCTTTATAAGGAACCTACCTGAGACAATTTAGACCTAGAAGACAATATTGGCTACTGATAAATTCATTCAACAACTATGTTATAGGCCCACCATGAATCAAAAAGACTGGGTTAGAATTTGAGGATGGGGTGACAAAAGGCAAGATTTGTTCCATCATGGAACACAGTCTACAAGCAAAAATAATTATTAACATCTAATCATAAATATATAATTATGGGGCACCTGGGTGGCTCAGATGGTTAAGTGTCTGCCTTCGGCTCAGGTCATGATCTCAGGGTCCTGGGATTAAGCCTGCTTCCCCCTCTCTCTCTGCCTGCCTCTCTGCCTACATGCGATCTCTCTCTGTCAAATAAGTAAATAAAATCTTAAAATATATATATATAAAATTACAAGTTACAATGTGTACTGAGGTAAAATATAAACGGTATGCTTAAATATAAGAATGGGAAAGATGAAATAGAATAAAGTGGAGGTAGGGAATTTGTGAAAGGTTTCCCTAAGGAAGTGGTATTTAACCTAAATACTAAAAAATAAGCAGCAGTTAGCCAGAGGTGTGACCTTAACAACACTCGGGGCAGAGAAAATAGCCACATTTGAAGGCTCTCTAGCTGCAGAGAACCTAACCTGTTTAAGGAAATAAGACCTATGTGGTTGAGGCTCACTGACCAAGAAAGAGAACATCCTGAAATGAATTCAGACAATCAGAGAGTTGAGATCATCAGAGTCTTGTAGATTATGCAAAGAGTGGGGATTTTGTCCTAAGTGCAATGGAGAGCAAATGTATTTTTTAAAATGGAAATGGCTAACAAAACTGCATTTTTAAGAATTCTCTTTAGCAATTGTGTGAGGAATATGTTGGACAAAAACAAGAAGCAAAACAGGAAGCCCTATTAGGAGATCTAGCTCAGTATTCCTGATGGCAGATGACAGTAACTTAAAGTAGTTTAACAGTATAGACAAAAAGAACCGACCATGAGAAGCTGAACAGACACAACTTGAGTTTTTAATAGGTTTGATTTTTATTTCTATTTCCAGAGTCTTCAAAAAGATTGAAGAATTAAAATCTTCAGTCACAGCTAACCTAGGTAGATCTTCTGATAAAAAACTCAAGAATCAGGGTTGCCTGGGTGGCTCAGTCAGTTAAGTGTCTGCCTTCAGCTCAGGTCATGAGCCCAGGGTTCTGGTACTGAGCCCCATGTCGGGCTTCTTGCTCAGTGGGCAGCCTGCTCCCTCTGCTTGTGCTTGCTCTCTCTCTCTCTCTCTCTCTCTCTCTCTCTCTCTCTCAAATAAATAAAACCTTAAAAAAGGGGGGAAAAAAAAAAAAAAACCTCAAGAGTCAACTGTAACCACAATGAGATACTACTTCACACCCACTCGGATGACTATATTCAAAAAGACAGGCCAAGGATATCTGGGTGGCTCAGTTGGTTAAGTGCCTGCCTTTGGCTCAGGTCATGATTCAGGGTCCTGGGATCAAGTCCAGCATCGTGCTCCCTGCTCAGCAGGGAGCCTGCTTCTCCCTCTTCCCTTGCTCCTACCCCTTGCTCATGTTCTGTCAAATAAATAAAATCTTTAAATAAATACATATATATGAAATAATAAAGATAGGCAAAACTAAGTGCCAGCCAGGACATGGAGAACTGGAAGCCTCAAACATTGCTAGTGGGTATGTAAAATGGTAAACTACTATAGAAAACAGTCTGGCAATTCCTCAAAATGTTAAAAACAGAGTTAACACATGGTCCAGAAAAATCAAAACAAAAACAAAATCATATGGGCACACAAAAACTTGTATATGAATGTTCATAGCAACATTTTTTCAACATAGTACAACGATACAATGGAATATTACTCAGCCAAAAAAGAGAATGAAGTTCTGATACATGATACAACACAAATAAACCTTGAAAACATTATGCTAAGTAAAGGAGCTGGTCATAAAATACCACATTATCCCGTGATTCCATTATATAAAAAGTCTACAACAGGAAAATCCAGAGACAGAAAGCTGATTAGAAATCAGATGCCTAGAGTTAAGGCATGGGGATAGGAATGATAGCTAATGGGTTAAAGGTTTCTTTTAGAAATACCAAATGTTCGAAATTAGAATGTTGTAATGGTTGCACAATTTTGTGAATATACTAAAACTTTTGAGTTGTACACTTTAAATGGGTGAATTTTATATATGAATTATCTCAACTTTTTTTAAAATAGTGAACTGTGAGTAAATGTGACATTTTCCTTTAACAAACAGCAAGAAATCTAACTTGATTTCCTAAATTTTCTGAGAACGCCTTTTTGCAAACCATGTTCCTGAGAAGTTTTTAATGTTATTATTTTTTTTTAAGATTTTATTTATTTGACAGAGAAAAACACAGCTAGAGAGGGAACGCAAGCAGGGGGAGTGAGAAGGGGGAGAAGCAGGCTTCCCACCAAGAAGGGAGCCCGTTGCGGGGGCTCGATCCTGGGACTCCGGGATCATGACCTGAGTCAAAGGCAGACGCTTAATGACTGAGCCATCCAGGCACCCCATTAATATGTTACTTTAGGGTGTCTGGGTGGCTCAGTGGGTTAAAGCCTCTGACTTCGGCTCAGGTCATGACCTCCTGGGATTGAGGCCCGTGTAGGGCTCTCTGCTCAGCATTCCTCTTCTCTCTGCCTGCCTCTCTGCCTATTGTGATCTCTCTGTCAAATAAATAAATAAAATCTTTAAAAATATATATATGTTATTTTAAATAAAAGAACTATAGGAGCACCTGGGTGGCACAATTGGTTAAGTATCCAACTCCTGGTTTAGGTCAGGTCATAATCTCAGGGTTGTGAGATCGAGTCCCATGTCAGGCTCTGTGCTAGGCACAAAGTCAGCTTGATATTCTCTCTCCGACCCTCCCCCTTGTGTGCGCTCTAAAATAAATAAATCTTTAAATAATAAAATAAATAAAATAATAATATAATAAATAAATATATAAAAATAATAAAATAAAATAAATGATAAATAAAAATTTAAAAAGAACTGTAACTTTAGGCAATTTTTAAACAGTATTGAGCATCTTAGTCACTTGTCAAGTTTTTAAAAAATACATTCATCTAGGACCCAAAGATTCTGATCTAGCAGGTCAGAATTAAATCTTGGCATTTGCGTTTATTTTCCTTAAAGGGCCACAGGTGATCAGATAAGCATTCCAAAATAGCCTCACTGATTTAAAGAAATCTGCTGATAAACACCTACACAAAAAGACGCATCACTCTGCAATGGAAACAACTACCTTTAAACCTTATTTCTATAAGTTCAAAATTTCATTTAACTTTTTTTTATTGAAAAAAAAGGTAGACACCCCTCTTACCTTTCCTATGACATTTTTATCCTTATCCATGACTGGTATTTAACACCGCTAGAGAATCTAAGGGAAACTACCACATTTTTTTAAAAGCCTATGCAATCTACTTGAGTTCTATATTTTTAAAAAAGGGTACAGGAGTGCCTAGGTGGCTCAGCTGGTTAAGCATCTGCTTTTGGCTCAGGTCATGATCCTGGGGTCCTGGGATCTGGGACTGAGCCCCACGCTGGGATCCCTGTTGAGTGGAGAGTCTGCTTCTCCCTCTGTCCCTCCCCCCAACTTGAGCAAGCTCATTTGTTCTCTCTCTCCCAAATAAATAAAATCTTTTAAATATATATATATATATATTTAATATATATATAAATCTTTATATAAAGAGGGAACAAATCCTCAAAGAAAATGATGCAAAATTATTAGAAATGAGAAAGAATGCACCATGATAACATAGGTTTATTTACTTTCAAAATAAACAAAAAACCCACTGAAAGGTTAGAATGCATCTGAGAAGCCAAATTATCCTGGTTTAAGAGACAATGAGGTGTTCACAACAACTCTGTCAAAAAACAAGTACCAATGATTGAATCTAACCTCTGAGCTCAACATAAATAAAGGCAGAGTTTGGAATTGAGAAACATCATAGTCAGTCTGCTGCCAGTTTTCATAAAAGCAGCGTTGTTCAGAAGAAAAAGTAGTCAGAAGACCTAACACATGCTCTCATCTAGCCATGTGACCTTGGGCAAAGTACTCTAAGCTTTCAAAATCTCACTTTCATCCAGTTTTAAAAAGAGATCACATCTGGTCTTCTTATTTCTGAGTGCAATTTTAAGAAGCAAATGAGATCCTGTCTGTGCTACATACAAATTTAAGGCACTATTAGAATTATTTAGATGGATACAATCTCTTTGCTAATAGTTCACATACTTTTACTTTAAAACTGGAAATTTCAAGAAATGCATCCTTCCTCCAAAAACGAACAAAAAAATCAGTGTACGGAACTCATTAAGCCCCTGGAAGACATGAAGTTAATATTCTTTTATTTCAGTCTCAAAATTACACAGCTTTCTGTAACTATCTTCCTTCTTTTCTAGTTCCCACGATTATTCTATATAACAACTCTGAAATTAATAGCAAAGGACAGTACTGTATACAGATTTTTAAATATAGAATGGAAGTTGCAATGAATGAAGAGGAGGGGCAAGGGAAAACTAGAGCAGTAGAAAAGTTTTCACTGCCTAAATGATCCAATAAGCTTTCTCACTGAAACCACCTCCCAGGTAGGTAGTACACACAGATGCACTGATCTCTCCATAAACCATCTTCTCATTTTCAGCAAAGATCTTCCACTCCAAAGAGAAACAATACAGAAAGGACAAATTTTCATTAGGAAAAAAACCACATAATTTCCCCTTTAGTAAATTGGGGAAAGTAAACAAGATGGTTTCAGTGTCTTTTCAACTCTATCATTCCACAATCTATGGATGTGATCCTCTCACTCCATGATTCCTCACAGAAAATGTTAAAACAGATGTAAAGAGGGAAGTGGTTCTTTTGTTCAGGCTTCTGGGTTAACTCTAAGATCAAAGGAAATCAAATACAGGTTTTCAAGGCAATACAATGAGTTCATTCACAAGGATGAAAAAAATCACATTCGCTCAATTATTTACTAGTGAAACAAAGAGCACAAACATGTATTTAGAAGATACCATCCTATCAAGAGAAAAGGATAAATAAAAATACATATTATAAAAAGAAACAGATAACCACGATGAATCTGACACAAAAGGGACTGGATAAATTCTAAAAACATTTTATTGTCTCATAACTAATATTATAACATAACTTTGTTGCCATTTTTAATTTCAAACTGGCTAGTCTGAAATTCCTTCCAGCTTTAATAAGTCTTTAACTTCAATAAGCACATGTATCAGTTCTGAAAAAACAGTAGTATATTAAAAATCATATAGTGATATAGTTACTATGTATGCAATTATCTTTTTTACGATGACCAAAGAGAATCTCAAATCCTACATTTTAGAACAAAACTCGACTCCCCCCCTTTTTCAGCCTACCCCCCATCTTAGCAATCCCACTTTTTGTGCAGTTAAAATATCCAATAATCATCCTTGATTGCCCTCTTCTCCTCACTCTCCATATCGAATTCATCATGAAGTCCTGTTGGCTTGACCTCCAAGATATACTGGGAATCCCTCCATTTCTACTGCTACTACACTACCCTGTTTCAAGCCAACATCTTCTCTCACCTAGAATATTCAACCGGCTCGTGTTCTTCTAGCCTGTCTTCTCATTCTCCACATTCAAAGTGATCTTTTAAAAAACACAACCCCTTCTATTTGAACACCCCAGAGGCTGTCCACTTTCCAATGGATTTTATTAAAATCTAAACTTCTTCTATACACCTATATGATCTCGGCCCTCCCTGGCCTACTGACCTCATTTCACTCTTTCTTGTTGTTTCTCATGCTCCAATTGTACTGGTCTTCTTTCAGTCCTCAGGGAGAAGAAAAGGAGCAGGGAGGAGGAAACAGGAGGAGACAGAAGCTACAGAGGATGAAAAAGCTTATTGCACCTCTGGTGGCCCCCTATACTGGCTTGTTTCCTCTACCTGGAAATACTCTTCCTCTAGCTCTTTGCTGGTTCCTTATTACTCAGGCCTCACCTCAAACATGCTTTCCTTAACCATAGCTAAAGAATGGGGGAGGACGCGTGATGGAGCACAGATTTTTAGGGCACTGAAAGTACTCTGCATAATACCATAATGATAGATAGATATGTCATACATCTGTCCAAACTCATAGTATATATAACATCAAGAGTAAACTTAAACTGTAGGGGCGTCTGGGTGGCTCAATTGGTTAGGCGACTGCCTTCAGCTCAGGTCATGATCCCGGAGACCCGGGATCGAGTCCCACATCAGGCTCCCTGTTCGGCAGGAAGCGTGCTTCTCCCTCTTTCACTACCCCTGCTTGTGTTCCCTCTCTGGCTGTGTTTCTCTCTGTCAAATAAATAAAATCTTAAAAAAAAGAGTAAACTGTAATGTAAACTATGAACTTTGGGTAATTATGATGTGTCAATACAGGCTCATTAAGTCTAACAAAGATGGCACTCTGGTGGGGGATGTTGACAGTGGGGGAGGCTATGCATGTGTGAAGGCAGAGAGTATGCAGAAAAATCTCTTATTTTCCCCTCAATTTCTCTATGAACCTAAAAACTCTCTCAAAAAAAACTAATAAGAAACAAAATGTTTTCAAAATTCTCTCACCTTAGCATACTTTTCTCCTCATGGCAATTATAATTGTTTGTAATTAGCTCATTCATTTATGTGTTTCAGAGGTTTATCACCTCTGTCTTCACCTCTACACTTGCACCATGCAGGCAACAATCATGGCTCTTACCCATCACCGTATTTCTAGCACTCAGAAAGGCACCTGGCCCAGAGCAATCAAAAAGGGCTGTGCACAGCACAACTTAAGATGGATCACTCACAGATTATAATTTGATGAAATCTCTTGGGAGATTTGCAAAATGACAGACCTGGTTCTGAAAAAAACCATATTCCTACAATACTTCCATTAATAGAAGGCATAATAGTTTTAGATATGCTATAGTGACAATGTGCTACTGCGGTAGTCAGAACAAGTATTAGCTTTCTCAACCTGTGCACTTACTGACGTACTTAGCTAGGTACTTCTTTATTGTGGGGCTATCTGTGCATTATAGGATGTTTAGTAGCATACTTGGCCTCTACCCACAAGATGCTAGTAGCACAACTCCCCTAGTTTTGACCATCAAAAATGTCTCCAGAACTGGAAATTCCTAATGGTAAACCACTGGAATGCTCACTCAGGCTTTCACTGTCTAAGTTTTCTCATCTGTAACACATAGAGACTCAACATATCATAGAACAGTCAGTTCAATTACATACACTTGTTTACAACATCTTAGGAAACCTCTGAATATTTAAACTACTAAGTTTGTTTTTGTTTTTGTTTTTTTTTTAACACAATGTTCATTATTGGAATTCAGGGCAACAGTCCAGAACAGAAAAGCAAGTATCAAATCTAAAAATGAAAAGAATTTTCACAAGTTCTCATCTTATTCATATAGTATGCATATGGAAGATACACACAATGTTATTGTTGCTCTTCTTCAGAGAAACTGATACACTGAAAACTCCCACAAAGTTATAATCAGGAGTTATATAAGTAGAAAAACCTACATCTTCCAACCATCATTCCAGCATTCTGTGGCATAAGAAAATTCTCTCCAGCATCTGATGTAGCACTGAAACTGTGTTTTTTGGAAATTTTTATTTACTTATTTATTTGAGGGAGGGAAGCAGAGGGAAGACAAGTAGACTATGTGCTGAGCACAGAGCCTGATGTGGGGTTTGATCCCATGACCTGAGCCGAAATCAAGAGTTGGACGCTTAACCAACACAGCCACCCAGGCACCCCTAGCACTGAAAATTTATTTTATGAAGTATAATAACCTATATAAAGATACTGGGATAGGGAATGGCTTTTTCCTTATAAATTGTGGCAGATTACATATTAAACTTCTCAATTATTCACTCACTCCTTTCCCACAGAGAAACAGAATCTCCATCCCATTATCTTTGGACCTGGCCACATAACTGTTCTGACCAATGGAATATAGGCAAATGTAACGTGCATCACATCTGAGTAGAAACTTTGAATGCAAATATATCATTTGATTTGTTCTCTGGGACTTTTGCAATCTGCCACAGGAACATGTCCCAGACAGCCTCCTTCAGCCTGGGTCCCAGAATAAGGACACACAAGGAGCTGACCCACAACAAAATGGCAATCTAGAGCAGTCACACTTGACCTATAGCCCTCAGGTTCATTCCAATAATGAACACTGTGTTAAAAAAAAAAAAAAAAAACACTTAGTAGTTTAAATATTCAGAGGTTTCCTAAGATGTTGTAAACAAGTGTATGTAATTGAACTGATTGTTCTATGATATGTTGAGTCTCTATGTGTTACAGATGAGAAAACTTAGACAGTGAAAGCCTGAGTGAGCATTCCAGTGGTTTACCATTAGGAATAATATATATTATTCTAAGTCTTTGAGCTTCTGGAGTATTGTAGTTCCTGCAGCAAAAGCTGACCAACACAGGGAGGTACTTTTTTGGTGAAGGAACATTAAAATATCTAAGTAACTCTAAATTTCAGTGTGTATGACTTTATAAGTTGTTCTTTCTCTCTTTAACACACACACACACACACACACACACACACACACACAATCTTATCTTTTGCTTTTCTTTAATATTCAAATGCATATTATGAACATATTTAGAGATTAAAAAATTACCAGAACAGGTATCTGCACTGAAGACAGCTGTGTCACAATTCTCAGTTCACCTTTTCATATTCAAATACTACAAAAATAAGCAAAGTATAGATTCCAAGTACAGGTCCAAAGAATCTAGGAAAGACTGTCCACAAATCTGAAGTTATAGTAGGTCTGGGATGCCTAGGTGGCTCAGTCAGTTAGGCATCTGCCTTTGACTCAGGTCATGATCTCAGGGTCCTGGGATCAAGTCCTGCATTGGGCTCCTTGCTCAGCAGGGAACCTGCTTCTCCCTCTGCCTGCCACTCGCCCTGCTTATGCACAGGTAGGCTCTCTCTCTCCCTCTCTCTGACAAAAAAAAAAAAAAAAGAATATAGTAAGCCTTGGTGTCCTCCAATTTAGTCTTAGTAAGTGTTCTTTTATAGTCCAAAAATACCTAAAGAATAAGCACTCATATTTACACATTTGCTATCCATAAACTGCAAAATGTACTCATTTATAAAAGGAACAAACAAAAAATTAAGGCTTTATGTAATTCTAATTTTATTATTATTATGTGTGGGAAACCAGAAAGTTTAAAATAATTTAAGTGCATAGGAAACACACTTTGAAAAAAGTTCACTTGTTTGTTTGAAAAATCTTTTTACATGACAAGGAAAGGACTGCTTATTACACATGCCATGAGTATTTATCACCTACTATTTATTCACAATTTGGTCTACTACTCCAAGGTCTAGTTTTGTTCCCACTCCTCCAACATAGCTCTCGTTAAGTTCACCTGTGAATACCAAGCGTTTCAGAACCAATGGTCACTAGTCTATCCTATCTGTCCATGATCTCATTAGCAGCAACTAGAAACAAACCAATTACTGCTCCTTCCCCTCCTTCTTGAAAGACTTTCCTCATTTTTGTGATCTAACACTTTCCCGAGTTTTCCTCCTACAAGAATCTTTTTCTTAGCTTCCTCTACTTGCTCTATCTCCTTGAAATTGCCTGTGAATGCCAGCGTCCTCCAGGCTGGATCCTAGGGCCCTTCTCTTTTCCCTCTCTTCTCTCTTCCTCTCTTAAGTAACCTTAACCAGTTCAATGGTTTTAAGTATCATCTACACTGCATAGCTCCTGAATAATTACTACCTGCCCAGGCCCCTCTTAAGAATGCCACATTCTTGGGGCACCTGGGTGGCTCATTTGGTTGAGCGACCACCTTCGGCTCAGGTCATGATCCTGAGGACCCGGGATAGAGGCCCACCCGTGGAGCAGGCAGCCTGCTTCTCCCTCTCTCACTCTCCCTCCTCATGTTCCCTCTCTAGCTGTGTTTCTCTCTGTCAAATAATTAAATAAAATCTTAAAAAAAAAAAAAAAAAGAATATCACACTCTTACCCAACTATTTTCTAGACACATCCACTAAGATGTCTCACGTGCATTTTATATTTAACACAGTCAAAAGCAAGCTCTTGATCCTCCCACTTAAACCTACTTCACCTCCAAACTTATCCTCTAGTTTTTCCCATCTCAGAATACAGAATCATATCCCAGCAATCCAAGTATTCACGTCATACTTCAGACTCATTCTTGTCATTTCCTTCCCTTCTCCCTCAACCCATCATATCCAATCTACCAGCAAGTTCTGTCAACTCTACTGCCAAAGCACAGCTCAAATGTGTCCACTTCTTGCCAACTCAACTATCACCACCAACCCAGAATAAGCTACTCTCATGAATTTCTGTAGCAGCCTTCTGACTCATCTCCAAGTTTTTTTCCCAACCAACAGCCCCCAAAATCTGCTGTCCTCACATAAGGGCCCAAAGTGATCTTTCTAGAATGTAATAAAATCTTATCACCTCATTGCTAAAATTTTCCAATAACCTCCAATATACTTTTTCCATTATCATAGTCTACATACAAAAGTCCTTACCTAAATTTTTTTCCTCATTTCTTATTATCCTCCCCCTATCCACTGAATCCATATCCATTAAATATGCCAAGTTCTTTTCAGATTCAGGACCCTGTACACAGTACTCCTATTAACTGAAAGGCCCTTGCACACACTTCCTCTTTTCCTCTTCCCCAACTTTCCATCAGCCTTTACTAAGCATTCAGTTACACGATCACTTCTACAAACTGCCAGAGGTACTAATAATCACCATCCGTTCTTTAAATTGAATATTAGTATATTTCAGGATAATTCAATGTGAGGCACCTAATTGGCCCAGTCAGCAGAGCATGCAACTCTTGATCTTCGGGTTTTGAGTTCAAGCCCCACACTGGGTGCAGAGATTATTTAAAAACAAAATCTTAAAAAAAAAAAAAAAAAAAGTAGTTCAATGTGTACATTCTGGAAACCCTTGAAACCATTTCTTAGTATCAAAAAATTAATAAAAATGTAGAATCCTGGGGCGGCTGGATGGCTCAGTCAGTTAAGCATCTGCCTTCAGCTCAGGTCATGATCTCAGGGTCCTGGGATTGAGTGGGCATCAGGCTCCTTGCTCAGTGGGGAGTCTGCTTTTCCCTCTCACCATCCCTCTGTGCATGCATGTGCATGTGCTCTCTCTCTCTCTCAAATAAAATCTTTAAAAAAATGCAGAATCCTATCATAACTGGAAAGGAGCACAGGTATCATCCATGACAAATATAAATCAAGGATAATTAAGTAACCTTTTCCATTTTACAAGGGCAGATGATAGGTCTCCTGACCCTATGTTCAATAACTTGGTCAACCCACTTCCAATTCTATTTACTACATCTCCATTTTCTTTAACATAACCCCAATCATTTGAAAAAAAAAAAAATCCCTAAATTCATATGGAATGACAAAGGGCCTCAAACATCAAAATAGTATTTTTTTAAGATTTTATGTATTTGAGGGCGCCTGGGTGGCTCAGTGGGTTAAAGCCTCTGCCTTTGGCTCAGGTCATGATCTCAGGGTCCTGGGATCGAGGCTTGCATCGGCTCTCTGCTCGGAGGGGAGCCTGCTTCCTCCTCTCTCTCTGCCTACTTGTGATCTCTCTCTCTCTCTCTCTGTGAAATAAAATCTTAAAAAAAAAAAAAAAGATTTTATTTATTTGAGAGAGAGGGCACAATGGGGAACAGGAGGGGCAGAGGAAAGGGAGGGGCAAAGGGAAAGAGAGCAGCAGACTCAGGGAGCCCAACCCAAGGCTTGATCCCAGAACCCTGAGATCATGACCTGAGTCAAAGGCAGACGTTAAACCAACTGAGTTACCCAAGTACCCCTAGTCAAAATAGTCTGGAGAAAGAACAAAGCTGGAAATATCCCACTTCCTTCAAAACATATTAAAAAAGTACAGTAATCAAATTATTATGGTACTGGCAGGAAGATACACAGACCAATGGAACAGAATCAAGAGCCCAGAAATAAACTCACGCATATATTGTGTCAAGTGATTTTCAGCAAGAACAGGAAGACTACAGACTATAGAGTCTCTTCAATAAATGGTACTAGAAAACTGGATATCCACATGCAAAAGAGTAAAACTAGACCCTTACATAATACACAAAAATCAATTCAAAATGACTTAACTCAAAAAAACCTAAATGTAAAACCTGAAACTATAAATTTCCTAGAAGAAAATACAGAGGAAAAGTTAAGTTTTATAACACTGGTTTTGGTAAGGATTTCTTGGAAATGATACCAAAAGCACAAATAATAAAACCAAAATTGGACAAGTGAGACTATGTCACCGAAATAGCTCCTGCACAGCAAAGAAAATACTCAACAGAATGAAAAGGTAACCTATATGGAATAGAAAGTATTTGCAAAACATGTATCTGATAAGGAGTTAATATCCAAAATATAAAAGAAACTCCCAAAACTCAACAGCGTTTGGGCAAAAGATGTGAACAGACATTTCTCCAAGTATACAAGGATATGAAAAGAATGCCCAACATCACTCATCATCAAAGAAATGCGAAGCAAAACTACAATGAGGTACCATATCACATCTGTTAGGATAGCCATTATCAAAACAGAAAATACTAAGGCTTGGCAAGGTTGTGGAGAAATGAGAACCCTGTGCACTACTGATGGGAACGTAAAATGATGCAGCTTCTATGGAAAACAGTATGGTGGTTCCTCAAAAAAAACTAAAAATCAGAATTGTCATATGATCCAATAATCCTACTTCTGGGTATATACAAAAAGAACTGAAAACAGTACTGACAGTTTTATTTACAATGGCCAAGAGGTACAAACAACCTAAACATCCATCAGCAGATGAATGGATAAAGACAATAAGGTATACACCCACAATGGAATAGTATTAAGCCTTAAAAAAGAAGTCTTATCATATGCTACAACATGTACAAACCTTGAGAATATTATACTAAGTGAAATAAGCCAGTAATAGAAAGAGAGATACTGCATGATTCCACTTATATGAGAAATCTAAAGAATTTAGACTCATAAAAGCAGAAAGCACAATGGTAGCTGTCAAGGGCTGGCAGGGCAGAGAAAATGGGAGGTGCTACTCAATGGCTACAGAGTTTTCAGTCATGCAAGCTGTAAAAATTCTAGAGATCTATAGTTAGCAATAATTCATGTTGTACTTACAGTAATAAAAGGGGGGGGGAACCACTTTCAGTCACTCATCCAAGTTTAGTGATAGTTCTCATTAGTAAAATAACTGTTTAGACCTTAGTAGCAAATGAGGGAAACCACTTGCTCAGCTTAGAGAAGTCTTAGCTACTAGTACACATTACTGTAAAATGGCAAGAAAGCAAGGTCTTGAGTGTAAATGGAAGTTCTTTCCCCAGATATCTGTCAAACTTCTTTTTAAACAGTAATAACGCTGGTTTAAAGTCCAAATAATAGGGCTCCTGGGTGGCTCAGTTGGTTGAGCAACTGCCTTCGACCCCGGATCGAGTCCCACATCGGGCTCCCTGCTCAGCAGGAAGCCTGCTTCTCCCTCTCTCACTCCCCCTGCTTGTGTTCCCTCTCTCACTGTGTTTCTCTCTGTCAAATAAATAAAATCTTTAAAAAAAAAAAATAAAGTCCAAATAATATTATACTTACTGTAGGCAAATGGGTGTTTTTTTAATCCTACTTACCTGTTCTCAGTATGTGTGGGCACATACACATGCATGCATGCAATCTTTCACTACAATACAATCTAGCCAAGACAATGAAGTTGGCTTATAAAGTGTTCCTAAGAATAAAAGAACTACCTTAAATTTCCTATATTGTACTTATATTGCTACAGTGTTCTGATGAAATTCTTTATATTTTTTAAAGATTTTATTTATTTATTTGACAGAGAGAGAAATCACAAGTAGGCAGAGAGTGGGGAGGAAACAGGCTCCCCGCTGAGCAGAAAGCCCGATGTGTGCCTCGATCCCAAGACCTTGAGACAATGACCTGAGCTGAAGGCAGAGGCTTTAACCCACTGAGCCACCCAGGCACCCTCTGATGAAATTCTTGTAAGAGACCTGAAAGGATAAGACCACCCTCTGGAGTTCAATTACCCATACAATAACCACATTTCTTAGGATGATAAAGATGCAGTTTGGAGCAGAGGCTTTCAAAATGTTTTAAGTACAATCCACATTAAGAAATGTATATATTATTCATTCTATGTACATATTTATAAAAAACTAAACAATTTCATCAAATAATATAGTTTAAATGTATATTACTACATATAGGCACCTCTTTGTTCTCTTGCTGTTTAATATTTTAAATACTACTTATAGTACCAAAATCAACCATATTTGGAGAAGCAGTTCCAGCACAGTTAGAATTTCTCCAAAAATATAAATGATATCATAAACTAAAATATGGCTGAATTATAAAGATTGAGTAGTAACTACAAAAACCCATTTCCTTTCTCAAACAAGATAAAGCAGATTAAATATGATTTTACGGTCATCAGAAAAGGATTAACTATAAAATCAAGTAATTAGGGCGCCTGGTGGTTCAGTGGGTTAAAGCCTCTGCTTTCAGCTCAGGTCATGATCTCAGGGTCCTGGGATAGAGGCCAGAGTCAGGCTCTCTGCTCAGCAGGGAGCCTACTTCCTCCTCTCTGCCTGCCTCTCTGCCTACTTGTGATCTCTGCCAAATAAATAAATAAATAAAATCTTTTTTAAAAAAAATCAAGTAATTATCTAGCTAATTTAAAAATGAGACTTTATTTAATTTAAGCTGAACAAAAACTTACAAATGTGCTCAATATATCCTTTTCAAAACCCCATCCTCTCTCCAGCAATGTCCCCATACTTTTTTTCCTAAATATCTTCCCTCCAACTACATTCCCAAAAATATTGTTTTACTTATCATCCTTCCCCTTTAACTCACTTTTTTATGATGGGAAGAAAGAAGAGATGCTTCTAAAACAGGTTCCAAATTTCCTTGGTGGCTGTCATTATCACCTCTTCTTGTAACATCCAGTTGGTGCCCTTTTCTGAGCCTTATATCTGGCTCTGGAGTCCTGCTGCACCCCAATCGGTTTTCTGCTGTCTGGTTCATGGGATACCCAAGCCTTTCTTACAAAGAGGTCTTTCTTTCTGTCCCTTCTGGGAGGATGGACTTTCTGGAGTGAGTTGACCCTAAGGAGAGAAAAGTTGTGAATTAACATATTTTAAATAAACACATCAAATGGTTATATTATTATACACTCAAACAACAGAATACCCAGCAATCATTAAAAATAATAAAACAGGGAGCCTGGATGGCTCAGTCGGTTAAGCATCTGCCTTCAGTTCAAGTGCTGATCCTAGAGTCCTGGGACTCCCTGCTCAGCACGACCCTGCTACTCCCTCTCCTGTGGCCCCCCCTCCAGCTCATGGAGAGCAACTGAGAGCTCCCAGGGCGCCTGGGTCGTTCAGTGGTCAAGTGTCTGCCTTCGGCTCAGGTCAGGATTCCAGAATCCTGGGATGAAGCCCCACATCAGGCTCCCTCCTACTCAGGGGGAAGACTGCTTCTCCCTCTGGCACTTCCCGCAGCTTGTGCTCCCTCTCTGTCTCTCTCTATCAAATAAATAAAAATCTTTTTAAAAAAACAAAGTATAAAATATATTTGCTAACAGGAAAGATAGTCAAAATCATTTTTTTTAAAATTCAGGATACAAGACATGTATAATGTTCGCAGAAGTTATAAAAGTATAATTGTATACATACACAGAATAATTACTAGAAAATATTCAAAACTGTGCTCTTAGTACTGAAGTACACAAGAAGAATCTAAGATCTCAAGTGAGAAAACTCTGCATTTTGTTCTGCATTTTATTTTTTTTACAATGTATCATTTTACAATATGTCATTACTACTCTAATATCTAATCACTTTTTCAATTAAAACCAGAACAAACTGCAGAAAGAATATGTGGATTTTATGCATAATAGCTGGGTCTTACATACCCAGTCTCCTTTAAACATCACAATGACCTGAAAGCATATATCTATATATCTACTTTTCAGGTGAAGAAACCAATATTCACCATACTTTGTATGAAATAAACAGGACAAAGTCTCTGACTTTCTTAGCACATATTATTAGTAACGTTTCAGATTTAAGTTCCTTAAATGTCTGAAATTTCAATATTTGAGTTGTTTTGAATTCCAACTAGACTAACCTGGGAGGCAAGAAACTCAGGACTGGAGCATACTTCTTTTACACCCCTTGAGTTCCCAGAAAGTGCTATGCACATAAATGTTTAATGAATATTTGACAGATAACATTTAAATGTTCTCGAGTGGTAAAAATTTCAGAAATCATCTCTCTCTACATTAGGCTGCAGTAAGTCCTTGGAGTTCAATTATTTCACATCCTTGGCCCTCTACCTCTTAAACTCACAGTACAAAAGCTTAATTTAGACATGTAGTCACATATACTTATAAGGTCATTATCACAGCCAATCCAACTAGAAACATAAAGAGAAGCCAGGGTATTTTATGTTTCATAAAATCCCATGAGATTCAAAGTTCTTCCCGGAGGAAAGGGGTAGGGCAAAGTGGGAAGGTCTGGATAGCATAAAAAGAAGGTAAAATGGGTATCTAGTTTTCATATATATATATGGGTACTAAGACTAAGAATTAGCCCTAGAATTCAAATTACTAAACACCAGCCAACTGTTTGTTTCCTACCCTCATGTGAGTTTGCTGTAGGACTTCTCTAAGGGCTTTCATCTGAAGCAAGAACAAACAAAAACACAAATCTTTAAGGATCTCCAAACCTTAGCATGTGCCTGTCACGGAAGGGCCTCAGCAAGCATATTAATAATACTGAGATTATAAATTATGCTATTAATGCCCAAGTCTAAAAGAGAAAACAATGCTAACAACTTACACTTATTTATGTACAGCTCACAAAATTATTTCACACTATTTCATTTTGTTTCAGGGAAAGGGCAGCTAACATTTATGTGGATCAACGATTCCACAAAATTTAATTCTGTACCAGAGAATTTACATGTGGTATCTCACATAATCCTAATATATACCCACCGCCCTGAGGTGTCTTATCCCCCATTTTATAAATGTGGAAACCAAACCTTGGGAGATTAATTTATTCAAGTCAAAAATAAAGAGGAGTCACTGGGATTTACACCCAGGTTTTTCTGGCCCTTGTAATGTTCATGTTCTTTCTACTACCCAAAAGATTAAGAATGGGGGAAAAGAGATAAAAATTTGAACCCTAAAGTGATTTGGTTTATGTGGCAAGTAAACTACAGAATCAGAATCTTTATTCTCAAATTGTAGCCAGTAAACTAAAACTTTCTGCAAGCAGCCTTGAAATATGACCACACCAAACTTCTCATAAGCAGGAGCTAGATATGGAGTGTTGTTCACTTATGAAAATATTAATGGAATATTCTATTAGTTAGAATTGTCTTGGGCGCCTGGGTGGCTCAGTGGGTTAAAGCTCTGCCTTCCGCTCAGGTCATGATCCCAGGGTCCTGGGATCAAGGCCCGCATCTGGCTCTCTGCTCGGCAGGGAGCCTATTTCCTCCTCTCTCTCTGTCTGTCTCTCTGTCTACTTGTGATCTCTCACTCTCTCTCTCTGTCAAATAAATAAATAAAATCTTTAAAAAAAAATTTTTTTCTTGTAATCCAAAACTCAGAAAAAGAAAGCAAGTAACAAGAAATAAGTTTTCCCAAAGAATCTGTAAAGGATTTATCTTAAAATAAAAAGAAGAAATCAATTTCCAGGAAAGGCCTGAGAGATCAATATACATTCCTATCAGCAATGCTTTCTAAATTTACAAATAAAAGAATAAACAAAATAAGGCACCGAAAAACTTTCCATCAAAAAAATTTAGTTCTGTTCACTACTTTATATATACAAAGCATGAAGGCCTACAACAATATTTTAGTTTCAGTAATAAGATTATTGAAGGAGAAAGCATTTATGTCAGCCTTCAGGTTGCTAAAGATTTAACAAAACCTCCCAATCCTAAAACACTCAACAACTGTAACATACTATACATTTTAGTTTATTTGCATTCTACTTAATGATAGAATGAATTGTTCCTGGATGCAATGTAATCAAAAGCATTGATACTAAGGTCTAAGGTAAAATTACAGTTAAGGTAAAGCTGCCTTTTATCACCACTACTATTTAACTCTGTCCTGGAGGTTTTAAACAATTAAATAAGAGGTGAAAATGAGGATTTAAAAAACTGTAACTATTTACAGATTATACGATGATGCTTCAGCTAAAAACCCAACAGAATCAACAGGGAAAAAATTTTAAAAATTTATCAATGGATATTGACAGCCTGCATCCCATAATATCTGGTTACTATGGAAGAAACTAATACATCACAATAGAGGAAAAAGGTAAAATGCGTCAAAGCAAACCTTAAAATGTTAATGAAGATCTACAAAAACTGGGACTGATAAATGAGTTCCATGATGTTGACAGAATATTGACACTGAAATATCACTTTTTTACATACTAAAAATAAACATGTGGAAACTGAATCTCAGAAAAATGACCATTTAAAATTACTCCCAAGAAAATTAAATGCTTAAGTATACACTTAACAAAGTATGTACAGGATCTGTTGGCCAAAAATTACAAAATGCTGATGAAGAAAAACAGCAGCATACCATATTCATGAACTGGAAGACTCAATAAAGATGTCCATTCTCCCCAAATTTTCTATAGATTTAAATGCAAGTCTTATCAAGATCTTAGCGTAAAAACAAGATAATGGCAAGCTTACTCTAAAATTTATATGGAAGGCACAGGGCCTATCAAAAACCACCCTGAAAAATAAAAAAGTGGGAAAAATCTCTCTACCTAAAATAAAGGTCTGTTATACAGCTAAAGCACTCAAGACAGGGTGGTATTGGCAGAGGAAAAGACACACAGATTGATGCAACTAAAGAGAGATCCAAAATGCAGACACACAAATATGTCTCTTATTTTAAAGATATGCAAAAGCAATTTATTTATTTTTTATACTTGTTTTTATTTATTTATTTGCCAGAGAGGCAGAGAGAGTGTGAGCACGCACAAGCAGGGGGAGTAGCAAGCAGAAGGAGAAGCAGGCTCCCCACTGAGAAAGGAGCCCGATGCGGCACTCGATCCCAGACCTCTGGATCATGACCTGAACCAAAGGCAAACAGACTGAGCAACCCAGGCATCCCTGAAAAAGCAATTTAATGGAAGGATAGCCTTTTCGACAAATGGTGATCGCCAAAAAAAAAGAGAGAGAGAGGACTTCAACCTAAATGTCACATGTTATACACAAGTTAGCTTAGGATAATGACCTTAAATATAAAATGCAGAAGCATATTTTATAAAAAAAACACAGGAGAAAACCTTCATAATCAAGAGCTCCCAAAAGATCCATAATAGAAAAAATAAATAAATTGGACTGCATCAAAATTAACTTTTCTGTGAAGCACTCTACTAAGAAGTTGAAAAGACAAGTTGTAGACTGAGAGAAAATATTTGTATCACATATCCAACAATTATTATCTAAACCATGGGTGCCTGGGTGGCTCAGATAGTTGAATGTCTGCTTCAGCTCAGGTCATGATCCTGAGGTCCTGGGATCGAGTCCCACATTGGGCTCCCTGCTCCTTGGGGAGTCTGCTTCTCTTTCTGTCTCTGCCTCTGTCTCTCTCTCTCTCCCTCATGAATAAATAAATACATAATTTTAAAAATAATAAATAAACTACATAAAGAACACAAAAATTCAACAGCAGAAAAAACACTCCCACTAGAAAAAGGACAAATGACAGGAACAGGTGTTTCACCAAAGAGGACATACAAATGGCAAATAATCACAAGAAAAGATGTTCAATGTCATCAGCCATCAGAGAAATGCAAATTAAAATCAAAATGAGCTATCACCACAAACCTAATCAGAATGGTTAAAATAAAAAAACAGTAAGAACAAGCACATTCTGGCATGACAATGTGAGGAGTTCTGCTGACCAATGAAAATGATAAAAACTAATACAAAACATTAAAAGCCTCTGGAAACAGTCCTAACAGTAAACAGCAAATAAAGACACACTCAAGATTATCTATGAAAATGCAGTAAGAAAAGCAAAACTTCTATGGTATCTAAACCAAGATTAGGATGGCTCTCTTCCTCCCCCCCTCCCAACTCAGAGGAGCAGAGACTCTAGTTCAGACCCTCTGCAGTCAAAAACACAAGGCCCCTTGGCCCCCAGCACCCAGATGGCATCAGGATTAACAGGAGGATGTCAGTATTTCTCATTCTGCCTTGGGTATCTCCTGCCAAGGCTAATTCCAGATAAATAGTTTACAAGTAGGGGCTCTCTTCCTTCTACTAGCCCTAATTGTGGAGCTGAGGCAACTGCTACTTGACCATGTTATGCTGACAATACCAGGGCACTGATCATTCTTGTCCCAGCTCATGAGGCAGAGGTTCTACACCAGGAGAAGCTGAGAGGACCCAAGACCAGTGCCGACTGGCCCACCAAGCACTCATCTCTTAGAGTGTGGCTATTAAACAGAGAGGGGAACTAGTCATTGTCCATCCCCCTTATCTCTAGAGCACTGGTGCAGAGATTTTGCCCCCCCCCGGGGGGGGGGAGCAGAAAGGGGGTGGACAGGGAGACCTAATCTCTTCCCAAAAGACTCAACTTTATTTGCCAAGCAGAGTGAAGAAGTCTAAAGGCATTCTGAAGAACAGTGGAAATATTGGGAGCAGAATCAAGATATAGACTAAACTAATAAATGGTAGCAAAGATATAGACTAAACTAGGGGTACCTGGGTGGCTCAGTCAAGGATCAACTTTTTTTTTTAAGATTTTATTTGTCAAAGAGGGGGTGCGCACAAGGAAGGGGAGTGGTGGGCAGTGGGAGAAGCAGACTCCCTGCTGAGCAAGGAGCCCAATGTGGTACTCATATCTCAGGACCCTGGTTCATGACCTGAGCTGAAGGCAGAAGCTGAACTGACTGACATTTCAGATAGAAAATATCAATAGAGACAAATTAGAAAAAAGAATCCAATAGAAATTATGGAATTAAAAAGTATAATAACAAACTTAAAAGTCATTAGATGGACATAAGAGAACTGCAGAAGAAAAAATAAGCAAACTTAGACATAGATAAGACCTTATGCATACCAAAAGACTGAAAGAAAAAAGTAGTAAAGTGAAGAGACCCTCAAAGGTCTTCCAGAAACCATGAAGCATGTAAGGACACAAGACGGGGTGAGAAACCTCCAAATGCCCAGGTTCAGCTTACAGGTCCACCACTGGTCACGTCCTCTTAATTACCTCCTCCTAAAAATTGCCAACCAAGAATCCTATATCCAGTGAAACTGCTCTCCAAAAGTGAGGGAGAAATCAAGACATTTACAGATAAACCAAGGTTGAAATGGTCTGTGACCACTAGACCTGCCCTGCAAGAAATGCTCGAAGAAATTCTACAAGGCAAAATGGAAAGGAACTAGACAATACCCTGAAACCATACAGAGAAAAAATTATAAATAATTATAAAAGCTAGTAACAATGGCTTATAACTGTATTCATTTTCTATGTGATTAAAGAGACTAATACGTTTATTTTTTTTTAAAGACTGCTTTATTGTCAAGACAGAGTGCACATGCTTGCAAGTGGAAGGGACAGAGAGAGGGAGAGATCCCCAAGGAGATTCCCCACTGACCATGGAGCCCAATACAGGGCTCAATCCCAGGACCCCAAGGATCATGACCTGAGCCAAAATAAAGAGCCAGATGCCCAACCAACTGAGCCACCCAAGTGCCCCCAAGAAACTAATATATTTAAAGGAAAAAACTGTTGTTAGTTTAACAGCTAGTATTACTGTAACTTTGTAATTCCAATTTTGTTTTCTACATAATTTATAAGACTGGTGCATTTAAAAGAATTATTACTTCATGGTTGGGGGCAAACAACAAATAAAGATGTAATTTTGTGACAATAAAAATAAGTAGGAACAGAGCTGTAAAAGAGCAGATTTTGCACATTCTTGAAGTTAACCTGCTATAAATTCAAATTATAGTACTGTAACTTTAAAATGTTAAAGGTAAAAAAAAAATTTAAGTAACAATAAAAAAATGTTAAAGGTAACCCCATGAAAACACCACACACCCCCCACACACACACACAATAGCTATAGAATATGCAGAAAAGGACATCAAGGAATTTTTTTTTAAAGATTTTATTTATTTATTTGTCAGAGAGAGAAAGAGCACAAGCAGGTGAAGCTGCAGGCAGAGGGAGCAGGCTCCCTGCTTAGCAAAGAGCCCATGCAGAACTTGATCCCAGGATCCTAGGGTCATGACCTGAGCCAAAGGCAGCTGCCTAACCAAACCAGTGAGCCGCCCAGGCATCCCAGACATTAAGGAATTTAAACAATGCACTGCGAATCACTCCATGTTTTTTATTGTTGTTAATCAACAAACACACACAGGAATGTAGGAAGGGACAAAAAAGCTACTGGGCATATAGAAAATAGCACAAACAGGCTGAAAGTGAAAGGACGGAAAAGGTATTTCACACAAATACTAATCAAAAGAGTGCAGGAATGGATGTAAAGACTTCACATCAAAAAAAGATTTTAAGAGATAAAAAAGGGTGGGGCAACTGGGTAGCTCAGTCACCGCTGAGCATCTGCCTTCAGCTCAGGTCATGATCCCATGCTGGTGGGATCCAGTTCCGCACTGGGCTTCTTGTTCCCAGGGGACCTTGCTTCTCCATATGCCTCTGCCTCTCCCTCTCTCATGAATAAGTAAGAAAAATCTTTAAATAAATAAATAAGGACATTATATACTAATAGAAGTTTCAAAAAAGAAGATACAATAATTAGAGACATTTAGACACCTAATAATAGACCATCAAAATACATGAAGCAAAAACTGATGGAATTAAAGGGAAAAATAGAGAGTTCTACAATAAAAGCTGAAGGCTTCAATACCCAGCTCACAATAATGGAGAGAATAACCAGACAAAAGTAAGGAAACAGAGGACTTAACACAATAAACCAAAGATCTAACAGACATACACAGAAGTACTTTACTCAACATACATATTTTCAGGCACACATGGGACAGACCATGTTAGGCCACAAACTAAATCTCAATACATTAAAAATCTCACCACAAAAGAATAAACTTACAAAGCAATAACTTAAAACAAAACTGGAACCCTGACAATTTAATACAAGTTAAACAACATACTTTTAAGCAACTGAAGGATCAAAGATGCAATCACAGATGAATGAAAATGGCATATCAAAACTTACAAGGCAATGCAAATGGTGCTAAGGAGGGAGGGGAATTTATAGCTATAAATGTTTATATTTAAAAAGCATGACAGGGCGCCTGGGTGGCTCAGTGGGTTAAAAGCCTCTGCCTTCGGCTCAGGTCATGATCTCAGGGTCCTGAAATGGAGGCCCGCATCGGGCTCTCTGCTCAGCAGGGAGCCTGCTTCCTCCTCTCTCTCTCTCTGCCTGCCTCTCAGCCTGCTTGTGATCTCTCTCTCTCTGTGAAATGAATAAATAAAATCTTAAAAAAAAAAAAAGCATGACAGATCTCAAATCAATAACATAACTTTACAACTTAAAAACTAGAAAAAAAGAACTAACCCTAAAACTAGAGGGAGAGAAATAATGAAGATTAGAGCAGGGACAAAAGGAACACAGGGAAGAAAAATCAATGAAACCAAAAAATGGTCCTCCAGAAAGATAAAAAAAATTGACACAAACCTTTCACTAGATGTACTAAGAAAAAGAGAAGATTCAAATTACTAACATTAGGAAATGAACCTGAGAATAATAACAATCCTACAGAAATTAAAAGGATTATAAGACAATACTATGAACAACTGTATAACAAAAAATGAGGTAATAATCTAGATATGAGAACAAACTTCTAAAAAACAAAACCTACTAAGGCTAAAATCATGAAAAAATAAAAAAATCTGACCTTATCTTACTATAACTGGTAAGGAAACTGAATCAGAAATAAAAAATCTTCCAACAAAGAAAAGCACCCACCTAATAGTTTTACTCTTGAATTCTACCGAATATTTAAATTCTCAAACTTCTCCAAAAAAACTGAACACTTCCTAACTCATTCTATGAGACTAGCATAACCCTGATTACAATGTCAGACAAAAACACTACAAGAAAACTACAGACCAATCTCCCTTGTGAACACTGATGCAAAAATCCACAAATAAATACTACCAAAAATTCAGTGGCATATTAAGAAGATTATAAACCATGACAATCTGATTTATTCCTGGAATGCAAGAATAATTCAACATAGAAAAAACTGATCAATGTAATATACCACATCAACGAAATGAAGGAATAAAACATGTATAGTATATCGCAAATGATGCAGAAAAAGCATCTGACAAAATTCAATACCCTCTCATGATAAAAACAGTAAAACAGGAATAGAAGGAAACCTTCACAGAAGTCATATACATCACACTCAACAGTAAAGACTGAAAACTCTTCCTCTAAGATCAGAATTTTTTACTTCCTGTATCTATTCCAAGATAAATTTAGTAAGTTTAAAGATTAACAAATAATGAAATTAATTCCAAGCACTGAATATAGTGTTTGGGGTTTTTTGTTTTGTTTTGTTTTTGTTTTTGTTTTAAAGATTTTATTTATTTGACAGAGATAAACACAGCTAGAGAGGGTACACAAGCAGGGGGAGTGAAAGAGGGAGAAGCAGGCTTCCTGCCAACCAGGGAGCCCGATGTGGGGCTTGATCCTGGGACTCCAGAATCATGACCCGAGCCCAAGGCAGACACTTCACGACTGAGCCACACAAGCGCCTCCTGAATATAGTGTTTTATTACAAAAGCACTAAGTATAAGCACCTTTTTAAAATTTTCCAAGAATCTGGAACATAACAAGAAATTCAGAACTCCTTTCTGCACTTCCATACAGTGTCCTATAACCTCCTAATATTAATTTAAGTAATAGGAGTAGGGGTCTCATCCCTCATACATACATAATGACAGCCTGAAAAAATTAAAAGACTGATCATAAAACGACAACTCCAAAAAGTCACATTTTAATGTAATAAAGGAGTTAAATATCATATATATAATTCTTATAAGCCAGACCTTTATAGAGACAGAAATCACTGAAAATGATTTTTAGTTTTAACAATTCAAAATAACTCATATCAACAGTATGTGGATATCTGAGTTACCTGTTTCATAGAATATGAGCTATTGTTTGCCAATGCCACCTGATAAATCTTGGACTGTCATAATATAATCTCCTCCTGGGACACCCAGGCAGCTCAGATGTTTAAGCATCTGCCTTCACCGTGGGTCATGATCAGGTCCCATGTCAGGCTCCCTGCTCAGCGGGGAGACCACTTCTCTCTCTGCTCTTCCCCCACCCCTCACTTTGCTTGTACTCTCTCTTGCTATCTCTCAAATAAATAAAATCTTTTAAAAAATAAAATAAAATCTCTTTCCACAAGTACTTTTTTAAAATGATTCTCAAGAACTGTCCTTTGCAAAAGCCTTTAGAATTGCTCTAATCTCCCTAAATAAGTAACACTACTAAACCCTTTGAATTCTAACTCTTCACAAGGAAAACAAAACTTGGTGACTTGAAATAAGGAAAGTTGCTATGAGACTTACTTTTGTACATTCCATTTTTCAGAACCCTGAAATTCTATGTCCCTGAACGTCTTCTATTAGATGCACATCTTATGGACAGAGGACCTGAGCCTCAGAGGTGGAGACCTAACCACAAAAATATATAAGCAAAAATCAGATCCAGATCTCACAATGACTCCCCAGTGAATTCAAATTCTTGGTAGAGAATGTTTAAATTCCCAAAAAGGCAGTATTAACCTGTTAAAGTTCATCTTTACCTATCATTATGTTAATATTCATACCAACTTTCACCTAAGGGCTGCTCCACTTTAAAAACATTTACCTTGCAATAAAGAGCTCTCGCTCTAAGGAAAATGACTTAATGGCATTCACAGTCATTCGATCAAACCTGACATTTATTATTTTATAAGAGTCTCCAAGGCTTTTTAGTTCCAGACAGGTAATTTGTCCCAAAGGCAAACTTTCTGTCAAACTATGAATTCCCTATATGTTTTCTAATAGTTATAAGCCTGTCAGTTGGACACTGAATTAAATCAAACCACTGTGTTTGCCTTATTTTCCTACTTAACGATTTAAGGCTTTACCTTTCCAACTTATATTCTCCAACTTGCTGATACAGCAATCAATTTTTAAGATTTTATTTATTTATTTGACAGAGAGAGACATAGCAAGAGAGTGAACACAAGCAGAAGGAATGGGAGAGGGAGAAGCAGGCCTCCCACCGAGCAGGATGCCCAATGCGGGGCTTGATCCAAGGACGCTGGGATTATGACCTGAGCCAAAAGCAGAAGCTTTAACGACTGAGCCATGAAGGTGCCCCTGTGTTTTTGGATATATACATTTGCCTCTTTTCAAGCTTAGGTAAATGGAAAACACAAAAGGCATTGAGAGGAATCCCCGCCAGTAAGAAAATAGCTATTGGGATATCAGAAAAGGATGTCTTAAATTACCTTCTTTCAAAAAAGTTAAACAGAAGGGTATGTCTTCAAAAGAAAAGAAAATTTTCAAGCTAGAGATAAGAATTAAGATTGACAACCAAGTCAGTCCCAAAACATATGCCTAAAAATTTCTTTCTTTTTAAAAAGGTAAGGTAAGTAGGGGCACCTGGGTGCCTCAGTTGGTTAAATGTCCAACTCTTGATTTCAGCTCAAGTCATGATCTCAGTGTATGGGATCAAGCCCTTCATCTCTCTCTCTGACAAATAAATAAATAATAAAATCTTTTAAAAAGGAGGGAAGGAAGGCAGGCAGGCAAACTGTGTTCCCTACATTAAAGGAAGACTAATAACTCACTAGTGTACTAGCATTTCTTTAAGGACCCATCTTTCTATTTGGTAAACTTGGAAATTATAAATAACTGCATGAAGACAACTCGGTACCAACTCTAGAAGAAACTGACTGGTTCTGAAACACAATTCAGCAGAAAACATAAAGCCTGGTAACAAACATGTTTTCCACGTGACAAATTAATAACAACAGGCTTAAAAAAAAAAACTTCAGGTATGAAAAGTGTGCTGAAATATAAACCATTTGTCTAAAGAACATTTAGACACTGAATATCTAACAAAAGGAGACACCACAATTTCAAACAGAAATAAATACATGTTATTTAATATAAACACACACTGTCAAGTACCCATTATCTGATTTCCACAACAACTGTAAGGATTCAATACTTCCCTTCTATAGCTGAGAAGCCCTGAAGCTTAAACAGGGTGAACAGGTAACTCAATATCTCATAGCTGGCAAGCAGAAGAACAGATTTCAAACTCAGGTTCTTCATACTTTCTCCACTCAGTCATGATGCCCTGAGTCGAAATGAAAATAGGCCAAAAATATGCACAGTAACTCTGACCAAATTTTTTGTACCAAAAATAAGAGTACATGGTTTAGCTAGAAATGTATTTTCCTAACTTTAAATTTCTATATTTGAAATATACCTCCAAAAAATCCAATTTAATAACCTACAAAAAAAGAAAAAAAATTGATCCCGTAATTCTATTGATATTTAGCTTGCAAAAAAAAAGTTACTGCAGGTCTCAAGAGTTTAATTATTACTCCGAGGGCTAAATCCAAGAGCATGCTGTCTCAAGGAAAGCCGGTCTCCCCACCTATAAAAAGAAGTATCTGTGAAAGAATCTTATATAACTACACTAAATGCACATTCAAACTATTCCATAGTAAAAAGAAATAAAGCATGTATTAAAACTGTAACTAAAACCGTCAATAAACTATTACATAAAGTTCTGAAGTCATTAAGAACAAAAGATCTAGATGAGAAACATTAATTTCCAAAAAAACACAATACCACCACTTTCTTATGTGAAACCTCTGAGATGCTTAAAAACAAAAAAGTTAGACCTTAGAATTACACATATAATCGGTATTACTCTTTCTGGATAGCAATATAAACTGTAGTAAATCTCCAGTGTACACAGAACAGGATCTGGATTTGCAGTCATAGTACATAAAGAACTATCTAAAAAACGGCCTTGACTCCCTGACCTAATAATTCTACTCTTTGGAATTTCTCCTTGAAATTTATAATAAAGTAATATAAAAGGGGGAAATCTATATGCACAGAAGCATTTTATTTTAGGGGGGGAAAAGCAGTTAACCAGTAACAAAAGAATGGTAAACCACATTCACTAATTTTTTTTTTTAAGATTTTATTTATTTATTTATTTGACCGACAGAAACACAGCAAGAGAGGGAACACAAGCAGGGGGAGTGAGAAAGGGAGACGCAGGCCTCCTGCCCAGCAGGGAGCCCGATGTGGGGCTTGATCTCAGGACTCCGGACCATGACCTGAGCCGAAGGCAGACGCTTACTGACAGAGCCACCCAGGCACCCTCACAGTCACTTTTATCATTAGAATATTAAGTATATTTAGAAAATGTAAAAATGATTTGTTTATGGTATCTTAAAATTATAGAGCAAGACAAAATGCTTATTACAATTAGATAAAAACAAGCTTTACAGCTATATAAAAATGTGGGTGCCTAAATATAAAAGTTAAGAAAGGCAATTTACCTACATGAGCTGAAAACTTAGGTCCACACAAAAAGCGCCACAAACATTTACAGTAGCTTTATTCACAATTACGAAAAGTTGGAAGCAAGCAAGATATTCTTCCATAGGTGAATAGATAAATTATGATACATCAACACAACAAAATATTATTCAGTAATAAAAAGAAACAAGCTCTCAAAGCATGCGAAGAAACTTACATAGATTAACAAGAATTCGGGGGAGAGAGAGATGAATAGGTGGAACACAGGGTATTTTTAGGGCAGCAAAACTATTCTGTATGCTACTGTAATGGTGGATACATATAATTATACATTTCTCACAACCCACACAAAGAATAAACCCTATTATAAACTACGGACTTTAGTTAATAATAATATATCAATATTGGCACATCAACCATAACAAATACACTACTCTAATGAATGGTATCAATAGTAGAGAAAACTGGACGGAATGAGAGAGGGTATATGGGAACTCTCTACTTTCCACTCAAGTCTTCTAACAACTTAAAATTGCTCAAACAATCTAGAGCACCTAGGTGGCTTAGGTGGTTAAGCGTTGGCCTTCAACTCAGGTCATGATCCCAGGGTCCCAGGGTCGAGCCCCATGTTGGGCCCCCTGCTCATCAGTGAGCCTGCTTCTCCCTTTCCCTCTGTCTGCCACTCTGCCTACTTGTGCTCTCTGTCAAATAAATTAAATCCGTAAAAAAAAAAAAAGAACTACTTCTCATTCTCCCTCTATGCCTCTCCCTACTCTTGTGCACACGCTCTCTCTCTCAAATGAATAAAATCTTTAAAAAAATTTTATAATTAAAAATGTCCATAGCTACAATATTTTGCCAATGAATACACAATATAAAAATATGTAAATCGTGACATCAATAATATAAAAGATGGGATGGGGTAAAAGTGTTGACTATCTTGTTATCAGCTTGTTATGTTTTTATGTAAACCTCATGGCAACCACAAAGAAGACAGCGCTAGTAGGGGTATCAGTGGCTCAGTCAGTTAAGCGGCTGCCTTCAGCTCGGGTCATAATCCCAGGGTCCTGAGATCAAGCCCCACATCGGGCTCCCTGCTCAGTGGAGAGCCTGCTTCTCCCTCTCCCTCTGCCTGCTGCTCTGCCTACTTGTACACTCTATCTCTGTGTCAAATAAATAAAACCTTAAAAAAAAAAGATAGCTCTAGTAAATACATCAAAGACAAAAAGATCTAATGCATACCACTATTTTAAAAAAATCATTAAATCATGAAAAGACAGCAAGAGAGGAAGAATGGAACAAAGGAAATAAAAACGCCAAAAAATAGTAAAATGGCAACAGTAAGCACTTACATATCAGTAATAGTTTAAATGTTAATGGGTTGGATTCGCCAATGAAAGACATAAGTGTATGAATATATTAAACAAGATCCAACAATATGTTCACTACAAGAGATTCACTTTAGCTATAGGGACACACATAGGCTGAAAACAAAGAGATGGAAAAATATATTCCATGCAAATAGTATATGAAAGAGAGGAGGATATTACTCAGCCATCAAAAAGAATGAAATCTTGCCATTTGCAACCATGTGGATGAAGCTAGTCTGTATTATTATGCTAAGCAAAGTAAGTCAGCCAGAGAAAGACAAATACCACATGATTTCACTGTTTTGTGGAATTTAAGAAACAAAACGGATGAACATAGGGCAAGGGGGGAAAAAGAGAAAGAGGGAAGGAAACCTTAAGAGACTCTTAACTATAGAGAACAAGCTGAGGGTTGATGGAGGGAGGTGAGTGGAAGATGGGCTAGATGGATGATGGGCATTAAGGAGGGCACCTGTGATGAGCACTAGGTGTTATATTAAGCAATGAATCACTGAAATCTATACCTGAAACCAATTTTACCATATATATTAACAAACCAGAATTTAATTTTTATTAAGATTTTACTTTGACGGGGCACCTGGGTGGCTCAGGTGGTTAAGCGACTGCCTTCAGCTCAGGTCATGATCCCAGAGACTCTGGATCGAGCCCCACATCGGGCTTCCTGCTCGGCAGGAAGCCTGCTTCTCCCTCTCCCACTCCCCCTACTTGTGTTCCCTCTCTAGCTGTATTTCTCTCTGTCAAATAAATAAATAAAATCTTAAAAAAAAAAAAAAAAAAGATTTTACTTTGAGAGAGTGTGTAAGAGGGGAAGGGGCAAAGGGAGAGAGAATTTCAAGGAGACTCCATGCTGAGCACAAAGCCCAGTTCCGGGCTCAATCTCACAACTCTGAGATCATGACCTGACTGGAAATCAAGAGTCAGATGTTTAAATGACCTAGACACCCAGGCATTCTGACTAACTAGAATTTAAATACAAACCCGAAATAAATAAATAAATAAATAGATAGATAGATAGATAGATAGATAGATAAATAGATAGATAGATAAATAAATAGATAGATAAATAAATAAAATTAAATAGGAAAGAAACAGTAGCTATACTTGTTATACCAGACAAAAATAGACTTTCAGTTAAAAACTGTGACAAAATATAGACATTATGTAATAACAAAGGGGTGAACCCAACAAAAGCATATAATTGTAAATACATATGCAACCAACACCAAAGAACTTAGATACATAAAGCAATTATTAACCAAACTGAAAAGACAGAGACAGCAATACCCACTTTCAAAAATGGGTATTGCAAAAGCATTAAGGAAATATCAGCTTTTATTTTAAAGAATAACATTTTAGGGGCACCTGGGTGGCTTAGTCACAAATGTCTGCCTTCAGCACAGGTCATGATCCTGCGGTCCTGGGATCGAGCCCCGCATTGGGCTCCTTGCTCGGTGGAAGGCCTGCTTCTCCCTCTCTCACTCCCCCTTTTTGTGTTCCCTCTCTACCTAATAAATAAAATCTTAAAAAAAAAATTTCTTTTTAGATCAAACAGACCTAATAGATATATAGAACATTTCATCCAACTGCAGCAAAATACAAATCTTCTCAAGCACATACAAAACATTCTCTACAATGAATCACATGTTAGGCCTCAAAATAAGTCTGAATTAATTTAAAAGGACTAAAAGTATACCTAGTATCTTTTCCAACCACAATGGTATGAAACTAGAAATCATTATCAGGAGGAAAATGGGAACATTCACAAAAATGTGGAAATTAAATGACATTCTCCTGAACAGCCAATGGATCAAAGCAAAGATCAAAAGAGAAATTAAAAAAAAAAAATACATTGAGACAAAGCGGGAAAAAAATGTCAAAACTTCTGGGTTGCAGCAAAATGGGTTCTAAAGAGGGAAGTTTAGGGGCGCCTGGGTGGCTCAGTTGGTTAAGCGACTGCTTTCAGCTCAGGTCATGATTCTGGAGACCCAGGATCAAGCCCCATATTGGGCTTCCCGCTCGGCGGGAGGCCTGCTTCTCCTTCTCTCAGTCCCTCTGTTTGTGTTCCCTCTCTAGCTGTGTTTCTCTCTGTCAATAAATAAATAAAATCTTTAAAAAAAAAATAAAGAGCGAAGTTTAAACCAATAAATACCTACACTGAGAAAAATGAAAAATCTCAAATAAACAATCTAACTTAACACTTCAAGGAGCCAGAAAAAGAACAAACTAAGCCCAAACTTAGCAGAAGGAAATAATAAGATTAGAACAGAAATAAAATAGAGACTAGAAAAACAATTTGAAAAACCACAGACACTAGGATGTAGGGTTTTTGGGGTTTTTTTGTTTTTTTTTTAAGATAAACAAAACTGATAAAACTTTGGCTAGGCAAACCAAGCAAAAGGATTCAAATAAAATAATGACAGATTTACAACTAATACTGAAGAAATGGAAATGATCACAAAATACTACTATAAACAATTACATTCCGACAAACTGAATAATCTGGAAGAAATGGATGAACTCCACAATCATACAACCTACCAAGACTTAATCATGAAAAAATTAAAAATCCGAACCAGTAACAAAAAACTAAGAAGACTGAAACAGTAATCAAACATCTTTAAACAAAGAAACCTCCATGACCTTCATTGGTAAATTCTATCAATAATTTAAAGAAGAATTAATGCCAATTCTTGTCAAACTCTTCTAAAAAACTGAAGAAAAAGGAGCGCTTTCAAATACATTTTACAAAGCCAGCCTTACCCAATACCAAAGCCACACAAGGACACTACAAGAAAAGAGAATTACAGGCTAATAACCCTGATGAACACAGATGCAAATATCCTCAGCAAAATACTAGAAAACCTAATTCAACAGCACATTTAAATAATCATACCATGATCAAGTCAAATTTATCCCTGGCATGCAAAGGATGGCTCAGCATATGCAAATCAACAAATGTATTATACCACATTAATAGGATCAATATGATCACAGTTCATATGATCATCTCAATAGCTAACAGCACCTCAATAGCTAATGACAAGCTAACATACTCAATTGTAAAACGCTGAAAAGCTTTACATCTAAGATCAGGAACAAGACAAAGATGCCCATTCTTACCCCTTCTATTCAATATGGCATTGGAAGCCAGAGCACTTAGGCAAGAAAAAGAAATAAAAAGGCATCCAAATCGGAAAAGAATAAAATCTCTATCTGTAAATGACAAGTTCTTATGTAGAAAAAACAGCAAAGGGGCACCTGGGTGGCTCAGTCAGTTAAGCCTTTGGCTCAGGTTATGATCCTGGGGTCCTGGGATTGAGCCCCACGTCAGGCTCCCAGCTCAACGAGAGTGTTTCTCCCATTTCCTCTCCCCCTCCCCGTGCTGGTGCTCTCTCTCCCTCTAGCCCAAATAGATAAAATCAAAAAAAAAAAAAAAAAAGACGACTCCACCAAAAAAAACATTACAATAAACAAATTCAGTAAATTTGCAGGATACAAAACCATATACAGAAAATCAATTAATTGCACTAAAGCGTCAAAAAAATATATTAAGAAAACAATCTCACTTACAATAGCTTTAAAAGGATAAAATAATTAGAAATAAATTTAACCAAGGAGGTGAAAGACTATACACTGAAAACTCTTATGGTATTGATGAAAGAAACTGAAAAAGACACAAATAATGGCAAGTTAGTACATGCTTATGGACTAGAAGAATTAACACTGTTAAATGTGCATACTACCCAAAGCACTCTAAAAATTCAAGGCAATCCTACCAAAATTCCAGTGGCATTTTTCACAGAAACAGGAAAAAAATGTCCTAAAATGCATATGGTACCAAACTGAACTCCAAGTAGGCAAAGCAATCTTAAGCTAAAAGAACAAAGCTGGGGTACCTGGGTGGCTCAGTGGGTTAAAGCCTCTGCCTTGGGCTCAGGTCATGATCTCAGGGTCCTGGGATCAAGCCCCACATCGGGCTCTCTGCTCAGCAGGGAGCCTGCTTCCCCCTCTCTCTCTGCCTACCTCTCTGCCTACCTGTGATCTACCTCTCTGTTAAATAAAATCTTTAAAAAAAAAAGTTGAAGGTATCACACTTCCTGATTTCAAAATACATTACAGATCTACAGTAATCAAAACACATGGTATTGGCATAAAAACAGACATAGACTAATGGAACAAAATACGGAGCCCAGAAATAAACGCATACAACTATAGTCAACTGATCTTCAACAACAGTGCCAAAAATGCACGAGGAAACACTAGTCTCTTCAATACATGGTGTTGTAAAAACTGGATATTCACATGCAAAAGAATGGAACTGGGCCATTATCTCACACCATGTACAAGAATCAACTCAAGATAAATTAGACTTAAATATTAGAACTGAAACTGTAAAACTTCTAGAAGAAAACGGGGGGAAAGCTTCTTGCCATTAACCTACAAAATGATTTTTTTGGATAGGACCCCAAAAGCAAAGGTAATAAAAACAAAAAGATGGTGGGACTACATTTAACTAAAAAGTTTCTACACAGCAAAGAAAACAATCAGCAGAGTGAACAACCTACAAAAAGAGAGAAAATATTTGCAAACCATGTATCTGATAAGGAGCTACTATTCAAAACACACAAATAATTCGAACAACTCATTAACAAAAAAACAAATAACCCAACTAAACAATAGGCAAAGAGTCTGAGTAGACACATCTTCAGGAAAAACATACACATGGCAACAGGTATATGGAAAGGTACTCAACATCACTAGTCATCAGAGAAAGGCAAATCAAAACCAGGAGATATCACCTCACGCCTGTTAGAACAGCTATTATCAAAAAGACAAAAGTTATCACGAGATGATGAGGATGACCCAGCAATCCCACTTCTGGGTATATAGCCAAGAAAATGAAAAAATACCAGAATCTCAAAAAGATGCCTGCACTCCGTGTTCATTTGACACATTATTCACAATATACATATGGGAAAAACTGGAGTGTCCATTGACAGATGAATAAACAAATTAGAATATATAATAATATTCCATCACACACACACAGCACTAAAAGAAAGAAATCCTGCCATTTGCAACAACATGGATGAAACTGGACGATAGTATGCTAAGTATAATGAGCCAGACACAGATTGACAAATATCATATGAACTCACTTATATGTGGAATCTAAAAAAGTCAAACTCATAAAAACAAAGTAAAATGGCAGTTGCCACGGGCTAGGTAGTGTGGGACATGGAGAGAAGTTAATCAAAGGATACAAAGTTTCAGTCACGCAAGATGAATAAGTTCTAGAGATCTAATATACAATATAGTGGTTATAGTTAATGCTGTATTGTCTCCCTGCTATCTACTAAGAGGGTAAATCTTAAGTGTTTTCAGGAGGTGAGGATATGTTATGTGATTGTGGTACTCCACTATATATATACACATATATATGTGTGTGTATATATGTGTATATATATATGTATCTGCATATATATATATGTCAACCAAATCATCCTATTCTCCTAAATTATATATAATTTTTCACTTGTCACTTAAACCTCAGTAAAGCTAGAGGGGGCAGGGAAGGTATTTACATAGCAACACTACTCACAATGGCCAAAAAGCTTAAAGAATAGATGATTAGATAAACAAAATGTGGTATAATCATAATATAGAATATTCTTCAGCTACAGAAACAAAATTCGAATACATGCTACAACATGAACAAATACCATAAACATTAGGCTATATGCTATATATTAAATAAACCAGACACAAAAAGACAAATACTACATGATTCCACCTATATGAGGTTACTAGAATAGGCAAATTCATAGACTGAAAGTAAAACAGAGGTAACCAGCAGGTGGGGAAAGGAAGGAGTGGAAGTTATTGGTTAATTATACATATTTTCTTTCTGGAATGATGAAAAAGTTAGGGAAATAGCAGCAATGGTTACAAAACACTGCAAATGTATTTAATAACAATGATTGTATACTTAAAAATGGGTTAAGATGTAAATTTTATGATACATATTTTTTACACCACAATTAAAAAAATGAAGTATTGATACATTCTACAACATGGACGAACTTAAAAACATCTGCTAAATGAAAAACATCAAATAAAAAAGGCCGTATTATTTTATGAATCCATCTATATGAAATATTCAAAATAGGTAAATCTATATGAGCAGAAAGCAAAATTATTGGCTGCCAGGGGCAGTACTGGGGAAAATGGGAGTAACTGCTTGATAGGTATGAGGGTTTCCTTTTGGGGTGATAAAAAAGTTCTGGAACTGGGCTCTGGTGATGGTTGCACAATACCATGAATGTACTTAATTATCAATGAATTGTACACTTTATAATGATGAATTTGGGGGCACCTGGGTGGTTCAGTCAGTTATTTGTCGACTCCTGACACAGCTCGGGTCTCAATCTCAGAGTTGTGAGTTCAAGTCCCACTCCATGCCCAGCTGGTTGCTGAGATTACTTAAAAAAACAAAACAAAACTGATTTTTCCACAATTTTTAAAAAGAAACTTAGAATATTAAACTGTGTAATGGTTTACTGTTAGCTTTACCAAGGTACAACTCCTTTCAAATATATGTGGTATAAACTAATTTTTAATAAGGTAAGCATAATTTACTTGTCACAGTAGCCAAAAAAACTTAAAATCTATGGTATCATATATAGTAATAAGAAGACTGACTGATCATTGAAATTTGTAAATAATTAGCCACAGTTTTAACTTGCTTTTCTCCCAAACCTTTAATTAAGGTCAAATAAAATCTTTCAAAGTTATAATTTACACTCTTCCACTCTGTGCTTGCCTCCTTGTAGGGGTGTTAATGATCAGCAAAATGACCAGGAAATTTTATAAAGAAACAAAATGCTAAGAATTTAGATAATCTAAAACCCAGGTAATCAAGTATTAGCTATAAACAATACAATGGGCTCTTAAAGTGTTTCTACTAAAACTGTATTGAGTCCTTTCAAAAAATTTGTCTCCTAGGATTTTGAATAAAATTCACTACTAAGGGTAAGGACCTACTAAGCATAACTTTTTCTGCCTAAGCAGTACAAGAATACTTTCATACCCATAACTACAGTAATTATGATTATGTAAAGCCCTAGAGGTATACCTAATCATCTCTAGCAATGCCTCAGAATTCTCCCAAACAACTAACTAAATCAGCTTAAAATATAAATGAGAATCACAATGCACTTTCAGAAATGGGGACATACTGTAGAGTGTCATAAGGTAGTTATTTAAGCGATATATAATACCTTTCCTCCACATTTTTTTGTTCGTTCCTTTCCGACGTGCCTTAGCTCTTAGCTAAGGATCCTAGGATAAACAGTACCATTAAACAAGCCTACATTCCTATCATGTAAGTTCAGCTTTATTCGCCATTCATTCATTCACTTGCTCATTTCTTCAAACAGAATTTACTATATGCCAAGTTTTGTGCTTTTTCCTGCTTTCTTACTTCAGTTTTACTATAAGGCAAGAACTAGTTATAGGGACATTTCTTCCTCCTAAGAAATAAATAGAAAGAATAGAATACATAGTAAAATAACAGAAAATATAAGCAGGTTTTGGAGGGAATGGAAACTAAATTTAGTTTCAGGGTTGGATAAGAAAAGAATTAGAAGCTATTAAGGGTAGGATAAGAAAATAATTAGAAGCTATTAAGGGTAGGATAAGAAAATAATTAGAAGCTATTAAGGGTAGGATAAGAAAATAATTAGAAGGGTAGGATAAGAAAATAATTAGAAGCTATTAAGAGCAAACATTATGCAAAAAACAAAAAAGCATATGATAATATATATGTTTTCCTATGCTTGTCATTCTAAAAAAAAAAAATTATAAAAAAAGATTGCCTAAAAAAAAAAAAAGATTGCCTAATAATGATTTTTAAACTATTAATAAAGGAAAAACGTTCCAAGTCAAAAAAATCTGGGAACTTTTACTTTCTCCAAAAACTAAGTAATACTCAAACAATACACAAAAGCCAGCATTCAAATATTTATATAGTATAATATTAGGAATCAAAAAACTAACCTCAGCCTCATGGACTCCAACACATTCTAGGGATAACGGGAAAGACAAATAGGCCTGTGTAATATTATTATCTATCATGATGACCTACTTTAAGTTTCAAAAAGAAATTATGGGTGAATGAGAAAAAAGATTTAGATAAGGCACAGAGAACAAAAGTATTAAAACAATGAACTGTCCCACCGTTAAACAAATTATTGTCTAGTGAGGGAGAGTAAAAAATTGTAAAAATATTTGAAACTAGGCTTTAATCTGCTCTAAGAGTCTTAACAGTAAAAGGGAGTAATACAGGAGATGGAAAGTAAGACTTCTGAGTATCCGTCAATCAGAAGAGTTTGTCTTTATTTACACAGAAAATTTTCATTCATCAAAATTCTACAAACACCGACCAAAAAAAAATTTATATATATGTATGTATATAACTATATACATACATATATGTATACACACACACACACACACACACACACACACACACACATATATACACACAAAAAAAATAGCTGGTAACAAAGAGGTACTCTGAGTCTCTGAATAGGTGCAGAAATCTTATACAAATTTGGCCACTGCATTTTCACAAATAGAGCAAATCTAGGGTCTTTCAAAATCTCTGGGTGGCCAGGAAGTGATGATGAAGAGAGAAAGACAGACCACTGAATTTTTTTTTTTTTTTAAGATTTTATTTATTTGACAGAGAGAAACACAGCTAGAGAGGGAACACAAGCAGGGGGAGTAAGAAAGAGAGACACAGGCCTCTGAGCGGGAGCCCGACACAGGGCTCAATCCCAGAACTCCAGGATCATGACCTGAGCCGAAGGTAGCCGCCTTAACGACTGAGCCACCCAGGCACCCCTGAATTTTTCAAATCCTACACCTCCTCCTCAGATAGTAAGTCCCCACTTTTCCAATAACTAGATTAAATATTTCTTACTGGGTGAATTATTATGCTTACAATGTTTGTTGGAAAAGAGACTCATTTTCTGCATAAAATCATTTAAGCATACATTCTACTCTTTTCTTTTAGGAAATATATTCTTGGGCGCCTGGGTAGCTCAGTCACTTAAGCGTCTGCCTTCAGCTCAGGTCCTGGGATTGAGTGAGGCCTGCATCAGGGTTCCTGATCATTGGGGAACCTCTCTCTTCCTCTGCCACTCCCCCTGCTTGTGCTTCTCATTCTGTCAAATAAATAAAAAATATATATATTTAAAAAAGAAAAGAACAAAATATATTCTACAAACTAATTCATCTACAGGCATACACTTACTTTTAAGTTTGCTAAGGCTATGTTCCCAGAAGACAATAACAGAGTCTGTTCCATAAATGAGCAAATATGAAACTATAGAACTACAGATGTGCAACAGAGACTTCATCTCACATGCTCTAGCAGACTCAGGAATCACTAATTCTGCCCAAAAGAGGTGCTGAAGGTTTTACAGAAGAGGTTTGCCAATCACAACAGATGAAAGGTATGCTGTGCAAAGAAAAGAGCATATACAAACAAGGACAGCAAGGTCTGTTCAAATTAGAGAACAAGGAACAGATTCAAGATATACTAGGTAGAGAAAAATCAACATCTGGATGACTGATTAAATAAGGATTAAACAGCAGAAAATCAGATGACTCAGGGTTTTTTTAGGCTGAGTGTATTTAGAAGATGGCATTCACTGAGATGAAGGGAAGATAAAGGGGACAACAATATGGAACAAGAATGAATCTGTTTTGGGGCACCTACGTAGCTCAGTCCATAAGAATCTTCCTTCAGTTCAGGTCATGATCCCAGGGTTTTGGGACTCAGCCCCACTCCCCAATCCCTCTCCCTCTGCCACTCCCCCTACTTGTTTATGCTTCTCCCCCAACCCCAAATAAAGTCTTTAAAAAAACAAAAAGAATGAATTTGTCTTTGGAAATAAAGTTTGATGTGACAAATATTCAGTTGACATCAGGAAACACAAATTAAGAGGTTAAGCTTGAAAATAGTACTGGATATTACCAATATAAAAAGTGACACTGAAATAGTTACTAGACTAACAGCAGTCAAAATCCTTGAAAAAGAAAAAAAGTTACAGAGTCCCGGTGGCTCAGTCGGTTAAGGATCTGACTCTTAATCACAGTTCAGGTCTTTTATCTCATGATTGTTGAGTT
This sequence comes from Spilogale gracilis, assembly GCA_004023965.1. NCBI lineage: Eukaryota > Metazoa > Chordata > Mammalia > Carnivora > Mephitidae > Spilogale > Spilogale gracilis. The sequence continues at coordinate 78,943 of PITA01003264.1, forward strand.
CAAGGCCCGCATGGGCTCCATGCTGGGAGCTTAAAAAAAAAAAAAGAAGATATACAAAGAAGTGAGGAGGGGCAAAAATGAAAGTGAAGGCTCCAGGAAAATATCAAATATTACATCATAAAGTTGGGACCAGAACCTAGATCTCTTGATTCCCAGTCAAATGTACTAACACCAGGTTGCCTTCCTAATGGGAAAGCAATGGAAAATTCTAAATTCCCACTTCTTAGACACTACTTTCCCTTCAAATAATACTGCATCAAGTTTCTACATTGCTTAAAAGTACCAGTTACCTAAATGTACCTCAAAAGCAATTTTTTCTACCTGAAAGAAATTACTAATTATTTGACACTTCAACTCTAGTAATACAACTCTATTCTAGGAAAAGTGTTTTTAGAAAACCAATAGTTTATATGTTTCATGAGGGCAAGGATTTCTGTTTTGTTCATCACTGAAACCCAAACTGCAACAGATATACCGTAGACATTCAACATAGGTTGCTTAAATCAATGAATGAATGTCCCATTCTCTAGGGGAATAAAAGGAAAGAAAAAGAATTAAATTTATTTATATTTACTCATAGTTCAATTGGGCTTGTCAAGACAATTATATATTAGTACAATATATTACTTCACCTATTTTGTAATTTTGATTTTTATTTTGCCCTCAATTTTAAAAAAGCAGACAAGATGTGGAAAACAATATGGTAGTTCAACAAAAAAAATTAAAACTAGAATAACTATATGATCTAGCAACTCTATTTCTGGGTATATAGGCAAAGAAGTGAAAACAGGGTCAGGAAGAGACATTTATACACTCATGTGAGTAACAGCATTACTCTTAACAGCTAATATATAGAAGCAACCCAAGCTTCTATCAGTGGATAAGTCAATAATGTAATCCATACATACTACTTAGCCTCAAAAAGGAAGGAAATTTTAGGGCATCTGGATGGGTTCAGTGAGTTGGGCGACTGACTCTTGCTTTCAGCTCAGGTTGTGATCTCAGGGTCTTCTGAGCCCTGCTTTGGACTCCAGTTGAGGCATGGAGCCTACTTAAAAAAGAGAGAGAGCAGGCAAGCCCAACTTCAGTTTTAAAGGTAATACTCCACAGAAATTTCAATCCAAGGAGTGGAAAATAAAAATAACTTTTTTTTTTAAGATTTTATTTATTTGGCAGAGAGAAACACAGCCAGAGAGGGAACACAAGCAGAGGGAGTGAGAGAGGGAGAAGCAGGCTTCCTGCTGAGCAAGGAGCCTGATGTGGGACTCGATCCCGGGTCTCCAGGATCATGACCTGAGCCGAAGGCAGTCGCTTAACCAACTGAGCCACCCAGGCAGCCCAAAAATAATTTCTAAAAAAAAAAAAAAAACTCATCCATAATTTTACCAAATGATGAAAATGATAATAAAAAAAACACAAGTTCCTCAAAAAGTTAAACACAGAATTATTGTGATTCAGCAATTCCACTCCTCGATACATAGCCAAAACAACTGAAAGCAAGGATTCAAACAGATACTTGTACACCAACACTCCCAAGAGCCAAAACGTGGAAACTATATTAGCATCCATGGAGAGATGAATGGATAAACAAAATGTGGTATAAACATACACTGACATATTAAATTATTAATAACAAAAGAGAATGAAGTTCAGATCCATGCCACAGATGATCACAGACAAAACACAGGTTATCAGGGCTAGTGGGAGGGACTAAAGGAGAGGTATTGCTAATGGTCAATTTTGTTTTAGGTGATACAGAAGTTTTGGGATACTGGTGATGACTACAAAACACTGAATGTATTTAATGCTACTGAAGTGTAAACTTAAAAATGGTTAAAATGGTAAGCTTCATATGTACATTTTACCATAATAATAAAAATGGTAATAGCAGCTATAAAACTTACTTAGTGCTTTACTGTGTCTTTTAAATAACATGTAAGAATTAACTCAGTTAATTCTGTTAGATGGGTACCATCCCCACTTCAGAGATGAGGAAATAAAGCAAGACAGTCAGCATAACTAACATACAACTGGTAATAGGTGAGCTAGAATTTGAATCTAGTCAGTCTCACTCCTGGTATTCTTAACTTATGCTACTTCTATAATTTTATTAATAAATGATTAATATCAGCAAAGCTCAATTCACTGATCCTTATTCAGGGAACAAATGAAAAGAAGTAAAAATTTCTTAAAAGTCAAACAATTAAAAATTGGTTGAATAGGGCACCTGGGTGGCTCAGAGGGTTAAGCCTCTGCCTTCGGCTCAGGTCATGATCTCAGGGTCCTGAGATCGAGTCCCACATCAGGCTCTCTGCTAGGCAGGGAGCCTGCTACCCCCTCTCTCGGCCTGCCTCTCTGCCTACCTGTGATCTCTCTCTGTGTGTCAAATAAATAAGTGAAATCTTTAAAAAAAAAAAATTGGATGAATAAAGAAAATATTTCAAAAAAATATGCTCAGCTTGGAGCCCATAAAGTTCACAGCTTACAAAATTAAGAAAAAGGTACCAAATTAAAGTTTTAAGAACTGTGAAGTATAATAATCAAGGCCACAATTAAGGAAAATATATGAAAATACTATACTGCCTCTCTAATAAACTTTTGATATAAAAAATATATTCAAGAAAGCAAAGTTCACAAAGAACACAAAGTATAAATGCTGTATAACCAGCAAGAAACAACACTCTAGGATCCAAATGGCCCCTTTTCCCCCATCACTGAACCTTTTTTTTTTTTTTAAAGATTTTATTTATTTGACAGAAAGAAACACAGCCAGAGAGGGAACACAAGCAGGGGGAGCAAGAGAGGAAGAAGCAGGCTTCCCGCCGAGCAGGGAGCCCAATGTGGGACTCGATCCCGGATCTCCGGGATCATGCCCTGAGCTGAAGGCAGTTGCTTAACCAACTGAGCCACTCGGGCGCCCCTGAACCATTTTTTAAGTATTAATATTAAGAGATCAATCACCTTCCTTGCTAGTTATTATGAGAGAAATCTCCCATTCGAATTCTGGAAGGACTTAAGACAGTCATGGAACATACATCTAGCATTGTGATTGATAGTGATTAAAAAAGAAAAAAGCTAATGTTCAAAAGAAAATCTATACTTTTAATATCTTTGCTTGTCCCACTGATGAAATAAACTATTCCACCCTAAAAAAAAAAAAAATCCCATTCTACTAGTTGTTCAGATTTGTATCCACCATATCTCACTTCACATTGAAGTTGGAAAGAAGAGGTAATGAGGGATACAACATACCACTACTTCCATGTAGAACATTTGGTATACTCAGGTTTCCAATGAAGGAAAAGCATGAACTTGGTATCAGAAATCTCATTAACCACACACCAACTTCAAAGGCATACCTCAGTACTAAATGAAAGACCACACCAGCATAGTTTCCATATAACAACTTTCAAGTCACTGTGAAACTGGCTACTTTCACCTTAGGGGAAGCCAACAAAACCCTGGAACATAGTTTGCAGCCCATCCTCTACCACTGAATAATCTAATTATAAAACTAGAAAGTGAAGGGCAGCAGCTCTTTCTGCCCACAGGTCCTGTGTCTTTGTGCTTTAATAAAACCACCATTTTGCTCAAAAAAAAAAAAAAAAAAAAAAAAAAAAAAAAAAAAAAAAAAAAAAAAAAAAAAAAAAAAAAAAAAAAAAAAAAAAAAAAAAAAAAAAACTAGAAAGTGATGCCACTAGGTTTCAACTATTACACCCTACTCACCATGTCCAATATACAAAGAGACACTGCACTACTGGTCCTCAGAATGTGAAAATTTAATGTCCTAATTAACAACCTTAAAGATTCGTAGCAGATAGGAAGTTAACTTGTAAAGAGTTAATCTCTACACTTCATATGTGGTTGGGAAAAATGAATAGGCTAACAGAGGCAAAGCACCAAGAAATAATTTAAACCATGCCCTGTGTGGCTGGTGATAGACCAGGATCCTACCAGCAGTGGTAATCATACTTGAAGATTCTAAAGTTTATGATCACAACAAACACTAATAAGAAGCATTAAAAAGCCACTTTAATATGATTTCAACCTCAATTTCTGCATTTCCCCTTGCCATTTTTTATTTGGAAGATGGGGTACCTACAGTATAAAAAAGAATTAGCTAAGTATTCAACTTTTAAAATAAATGGCTGAGGCCCTAACTCATAACCGTATGATGAACTGGAAAAGTACAGAAATACAATAAATAACCAATACCTAATCTTCTTTCATTAAGCAATGTAAAGAGTCAAATCAAATACAAGATTTTAAAATATATGATGGTTTCAATTTTTTTTAAAGATTTTATTTATTTAGTTGACCTGTTAATAATAATGTCAAATAAATAAATAAAATCTTAAAAAAAAAAAAGATTCCTTTTCTGTCCACACAATCTAAAGTACTTCCTAACTCAACTCATTCCTTATCACATGACCTTTTAATCTCTCTTACAGCACCAGTCCATGATTTTTTTGTTCTTGTTGTTCACTCTGGCCTTTTCCCACTAGAATGAAAGCTTCTGAAAGAGGCACTGCCTTCTTTATTCCTATATTCCCAGCACTTAAAACAGCAACTGGCACAAAGTAGCTATATTCAATAAAGTATCAGCCAAATAAATAAATGGGGAATTACTACTCATACTTCTTCAAAAGGAGAAATTAATTTCCCTGACCTCGCCAGGCTCCTGACACTAACCCCTTTATTCTTCTTACTAATGTTTTTCTTAGAGTACCTGTCACAATTTATTGCATTTATCTGTTTACACCCTTGTCTTCCCCTTCTGAACAGTGAAACTTCTTAGAGTCAGGAAGCCCTTAGAATCCATTTTTGGATCACAACATCAAGCATGGTTTGGATGCAAAGTAGGAGCTCAAAAATCTTTGCTGGATGTGGAGGAGAACAGCTAACATGCTCTGAGTACTTATTACATGCAAAGAACATTTCCCATGAATTATCTCTTTAATCTTTACAATAATCCTAGGAGACAGTAAAAATATTTCCTAAATTTTGGAGATGACAAAACACCCAGGGAAGTTATAAATAACTTGCCTGAGTTAACTATATTTGTAAGTGGCAAACTAATCTACCTAATCAACCTGCTCTGCCTAACACCCAAGTCAATGCTCTTATCCACAACCCTGTTTCCCGAACGATAAGCTGCAATCAAATAAATGCACGATACTACTTAAATACCAAAACCAGGAGTTTCAACACTGATAATGCATCATATTTTACAACAATGTTGAAAATATTACAAAACAGTCAAAAACCGGGGAAGAAGATAAGAGCTTTGCTACATACTGGAAGCAATAAACCAACTGATTAAAATTGGAATTCTTCCCCAAACACTCAGAAAAATGTCAGTAAAACAAAACTGGTAACTGAAAAGAGAAGTGATAAAACAGGAAAAGTTCCCAACATATGTTACTGATACAGCCCTTAAGAAAATGATACAGTTGATAACTAAGAAGAGGCAACACTTCAATTTTTAAGACAGGCATTCTCAAGCCTTCATGTTCATAACATCTTAGCTGCTATAAACACAAAAAAGTATGTCAAATCAGTTGTTTTTTTTTATTTTGGATAGACAAACACAGATGACACTTTGTATCATTTACACTACTTTTTTTCCCCTAGCATGTAGGCCAACTTTTAAGTAAAATCACATGGAACCTTTCCAACTGCCACATCCCACTGGCCAACTTTCCTGAGGAAAATGTAGACAAATATCATCACCTGAAGCAGAGTTGTGGGAAAAGCCAGTGGAGTTGACCACACAACTGCTCTCTTGTTATACCTAATGCAAATCTTCCTATAAAGATTTCCAAAGTGATAAACAGATGCTAATTATTATGTGCTAAGCTGCTACATTAGGCCTTTCCACTAGTTATCAAGTCCACTTTGGCCATTTAAAAATCCTTAAGTAATGTTTGTAAAAATTCACAGAACTGGACATCTAAAAAAGGGAATTTTACTAAATTCATTCCCACTTCAATAAATTCTGTAAATTTATTTTGTAAAATTTGTAAAAAGCTGATAAATACCATAAACATGACCAAAAAAAAAAAAAAAAAAAAAAGTTTTTACTCCTCAGTACAAACCATCTTGAATTTATTTTGTCAAATCCCCAAAATATAAAATCAAGTTCTAAGGATTAAAAAAAAAAAGAGTTGGAGGGAAGACACTGGACTTACATGTGGCACACTATATATAACTGTATTATTATATAAAGTTAAGCTGGAGAGAAGCTTTTTAACAAAATCATAACAGAAAATATACTTAAGTACTACATGATAAAAAAATCCACATATAACTATACCTGCACAGTTCAAACCCACGTTGTTCAAGAGTCAACTGTATTCTGAAGTTTCAAGTACCAGGATGTCAATCAAGGGGCAACTGGGTGGGTCAGTCTGTTAAGAGTCTGCCTTCAGCTCAGGTCCTGATTCCAGGATCCTGAGATAAAGCCCCACCTCGGGCTCCCTGCTCAGGAGGGAGCCTGCTTCTCCCTCTCCTCTCTGCTCATGCTCAATATCTCTCTCTCTCTCTCTCTCTCTCTCTCTCGCTCACTCTCTGATCTCTCTCTCAAATAAATAAATAAAATCTTAAAAAAAAAAAATCGAACACCTGCTTATCTAGTTTCCAAAGGCCGTAGATGTTAACCAGCAATGCAAAAAACCAGTCATCTGTTTCCTCATCAAAGTGTAGCCTCAAACTATCTGCAACCCAGCTTCTATTAAAAAAGTGGTTGCCAGAAAAGACATTTGGGTGAGATCTACAAAAATGTGCTGTTTCTATCTACTCCTGTCACCCAATCACATTACTCTTGACCAGAACTCACAAACTTGGGGCACCTGGGTGGCTCAGTTGGTTAAGTGACTGCCTTCGGCTCAGGTCATGATCTCGGAGACCCGGGATCGAGTCCCACATCCGGCTCCCTGCTCAGTAGGAAGCCTGCTTCTCCCTCTCTCACTCCTCCTGCTTGTGTTCCCCCTCTCGCTGTGTTTCTCTCTGTCAAATAAATAAAATCTTAAAAAAAAAAAAAAAAGAAGTCACAAGCTTGAACACGTTAAGCAGCCTGAGGAAAGCCAAAAAGGCTGTTACTTTGTTGAACCAAAAACTACTTAAACAATTAACAATTCAAATTTTAAAATACACTTTTAAACAGTGCTGTAGTAACTGGCTTTACATATAAAAAACCAAATTAGAAAAAAAAATTTTTTAACTTTTTAATTTTTTCCTAAAGATTTTACTTACTTACGAAGGAGAGACTCTGAGGCAGACACCGCACTGAGCAAAGAGACCAATGCAGGGCTCTATCCCACAACCTCAAGATCATGACCTAGGTTGAAACCATGAGTCATATGTTTAACCAAATGAGCCACCCAGGTGCTCCTCCAAAAACTTTTAGAAAAAAATATGGGAGACTCTTAATGACCTTGGGGTATGAGTAGATTTCTTAGGGCACAAAAGACACAAATGAGTAAGGAAAATAGTGATAGATTTAATAATCACTTCCATTCAACAAAACCACATAAGAATTTAACTGATAAACCACATACACTAGAAGAAAATATTTGCAATTCACTTAACAGACATAACCAAAATACATAACAAACTCTTAAAATCAATTTAAAATAACAAAAGTAGGGGTGGCTCAGGTGGTTAGGCATCTGACTCTTGATTTGGGCTCAGGTAATAATTTTAGGGTTATGAGATTGGGCCCATGTGGGACTCCACACTGGGTGTGGAGCCTGCTTGGGATTCTCTCTCTCTCCCCCACCTCCCACTCCCCATAGACTCCCACCACTTCCCCCTAGCCCTGCAAGGAGCACATACATGCACACTCTCTACCTCTCTCTCAAAAAAAAAAGACAAAGCAATAAGCATTGTGGGGAGGAGGGGAAGGCCTGTAGCAGATACTCAACTCAAGAAATGGAAACCTGGGACGCCTGGGTGGCTCAGTGGGTTAAAGCTCAGGTCATGATCTCAGGGTCCTGGGATCGAGGCCCACATTGGGCTCTCTGCTCAGCAGGGAGCCTGCTTCCTCTTCTCTCTCTGCCTACCTTTCTGCCTACCTGTGATCTCGCTCTCTGTCAAATAAATAAATAAAATCTTAAAAAAAAAGAAAGAAATGCAAACCTGACCAGTCACTTGACATTTGAAAAAATGCTCAATTTCATAATTACTCAAGAAAAATCTTAATTAGGGGCATCTGGGTGGCTCAGTCATTGAGCGTCTACCTTCAGCTCAGGTTATGATCCCAGGATTCTGGGATCAAGCCTCACATCGGGCTCCCTGCTCCACAGGAAGCCTGCTTCTCCCTCTCCTACTCCCCTTGCTTGTGTTCCCACTCTTGTTAAAGTCCAACGTCGACCGCCTCCCCAAAGAGAAACCGAGGACGCTCAGGATAATGCAAATCACACAGCGAGGTTTATTTCCAGCTAGCTGGGGTCCAAGCATCCACCCTGGCACAGCGGGTTTCAGCAAGGACCCAGAATGCAAGGGTCTAAGGGTTACAGGCATTTCAAACAGCAAGCAAGAGCCACACAGTTCACAAGTCAACCGCCCATTCTTAGTTTGCATCTAAATACCTCCCCGGGACCCTCCCTGGACGGGTTTAACTGGTTGGGCGTCTCCCCCAAACCGGCTCACCTTTGTTTTCCAGGGGCCATTTATCCGGAACACTCGGAGCTGTTTTTTTCTTTTTGTTTTGTTTTGTTGGGTTTTTTTGTTGTTTTTTTTTTAAAGATTTTATTTATTTGACAAAGAGAAACACAGCCAGAGATGGAACACAAGCAGGGGGAGTGAGAGAGGGAGGAGCGGGCTTCCTGCCAAGCAGGGAGCCCGATGTGGGACTCGATCCCAGGTCTCCAGGATCATGACCTGAGCCAAAGGCAGTCGTTTAACCAACTGAGCCACCCAGGCGCCCACTTGGAGCTATTTGATGAGTAAACAGGATGGTGGCTCGGATTCCAAAACTGGACCTTACACTCTCAGACTATGTTTCTGTCAAAGAAATAAAATTTTTTAAAAAAGAAAGAAAAATCTTAATTAAAAATTAAGATGATGTGGTATCTTGCCTATAAAACATTCATGTGATTTGTAAACATGTAAAAAATCTGACAATGCCATGGATCACAAAATTCGGAAACAGCAAATTCTTATATTCTCACGCTAAAACAAAATGACGCAATTTTGGAGGGTAATATGGCACTAGCTGATAGAGTTAAAAGTTCCCACAATATTTATAACCTCCAATCTGCTAACTTCACTTCTGGGTAATTTTCACTACAGAATTTCATTTCAAACTCAGTAATCCTAGGGGGCCTGGCAGACTCAGTCAGAATAGCATTGTGACTCCAGATTCCTGAGGTTGTGAGTTCAAGCCCCATGTTTGGTGCAGAGATTACTTAAAAATAAACTTACAAAAACAAACTTAGTAACCACATATGTACACACACATGAAGAGAAACAAAAATTTCCATAACTACCTACAATGCAAACTGACACTCTCCTATTTAAATTCCTAAACCGATTTCACAACCCATTCATTAATGGCTTCCAACATGCATTTTAAAAAACCTGCCGAAGATCTTAAATATGTGCACAAGGATTCCTAATCAGGAATGTTCAATGTAGCATTGTTTTTAAAAGAGAAAAGATTGGAAACAACCTAAATACCTATCAACATGACAATAAATTTAAAATGCGTGTATTCATTTAATAGAATAATGTAACTATACCCCAGATAAAAGTGATGACTATCATTAGGTTGAACCATATGAAACTGTCATTTTTGTAGGCCAAAAATGGTACTTTATTGGGAATTTCTTATGAATCAAAAAATATTTGTTTCAAGAAAAACAAGTTACAGAATAGGTAGAATACTGTTTACACCAAGTTTGAAAATATGCAAAACAATATTATGATTTGCTTATGAATGTATTTCTATTACCTAAATCAGGCATTAGGAATGATCAACACCAAATTCACGATAGATAGTTCTGGAAACAAAGTGAAATGCAATCCAAGAAGGTGCTTCAAGTGTATGTGCAATTTTTTTCTTAAATGGAAAATATGAGAAAATGTTAAGATTTGATACAGCTATATGGTAGATATATTAATGTTAATTATATTGGTCTCTGTGGTTTCCTGAATGTTTGAAATATTTTAAGGAAAAAAATCTATTATCCAAATAAAACGCACATATGCAGCCTAAATTCAAACCAAAGCCCATCCAAATATCTTTCATTGGCTTGAAATGTTAATGCTTAGTCCTCACCCTAGGGCCTCTAGCAAAAACAAACAAGGAAACAAGGAAAAAGAACAACTTTTATGTACTTCCCACATTAAACAGTTCCTTACAATCTGTCAAGAAAAAATTTACCCCTGGAAAACTGGGTCTTGTTCCTCATCCCAGTTAAGTGCTATTTTACCATATTTCCATCTTTACTCTTGCTGCCAAGAAAACTCAAATCCAAATTTTATTCTTAGTCATTGACTTGTGCTTCTTTCTTTTCCTCCTTTCCTCCTTATATTTTATTACACTTCTGTATAACATAGGATATAAATAAGTTCCAAGCAAATAAAAAGTAACCTGCCTGTTCCACCATGCTAAAGAGTTTTCACCACACCACTTTCTTCCATGACCAAAGGAATGAGTATATAAATACAATTATGCATAATATGCACACTAAGATTTCAGGGCATACAGGATTAAAGTTAATATGCTGCCAATGAAAAATAATTAGCTAATATACTAAAAAAGAAATGCATACAAAAGGCCTAAATGGCCAAAATTTTATTACAAGTTTGCCTTTTTAAGACCATATGCTTTATATGCTCTAGTACATGGATACTGCAGAAAACATATAATTTCAATAAGGATATGTAAAACTGGGGCACCTGGGTGGCTCAGTCAGTTAAGCATCTGCCTTCGGCTCAGGTCATGATCTCAGGGTCCCAGGACTGAGCCCCAGGTTGGGGGGGGGGGTCCCTGCTCAGTGGGGAGTCTGTTTCCTCTCTCCCTGCCCATGCTTGTGCTCTCTGTCTCTCAAATAAATAAATAAAATCTTTTTTTAAAAAGATAAAATTTGCTTTAAGAAAATATGTAATAGTATAAATCGCTTTTAAAAACTCTATTTTTCTGGACTCTTCCATTAAAAAACTTCAAATGTCCCTTCCAACAGGTATTTTCCCCATGACTGAAGATATTCTGACAGTTTCCAGAATTTAGCTTCACTTTTCCTTCTCTCTAGACACTTAAAATGTCTAATTAAGCCAGGCTATAAGATAATTTAGCCAGCATACATCTCCTCTAACACATGGCATACTGCAACACAAAACCATGGGTTACATGAAACAAATCCCCTATCTAATCCATTCCTTAACTTTCAAAACTGAATACCAAATGTAATGTATTAAATAGGTTAATTATTCCTAACAAACAGGTCCTAGGATATTCATCAGCCTTATTTATCTCATTTTAGAATTAAAGGATGAAAGTGAGAACATATCCCAAGATGACAATTTTATGCTGCAATTTTTCGAGTTCATATTTCATAAAGACTTTGAAAAGGTTATTTTTAACAAAATTAAAGCACTTCACTCAGCACAAGAGCACAATCCAATTTAGGCTTTAAAAAGACCATTACTCCCCACTTGCTATATGCCAGGATTGCTGTTCAGTATAAAAACTACACTCTCCTTACCCTCAAGAAATATATAGTCTACCAGCCCAACCCTCAGACTCTTTTACAGGGGTGGCAAGATCATACTGCTTTCAAGGGCTGGGTAGGGAATCCAAATAGGTAAGCAAATCTTTTTTTTTTTTTTTTCAAAGATTCTATTAATTTGACAGAGAGAAACATAGCTAGAGAGGGTACACAAGCAGGAGGAGTGAGAGAGGGAGAGAGGGAGCAGGCTTCCTGCCAAGCAGGGAGCCCAATGTGGGGCTTGATCCCAGGTCTCCTGGATCATGACCTGAGCCGAAGGCAGTCGTTCCACCAACTGAGGCACCCAGGCGCCACCATGTGAGCAGATCTTAAAAGTACCAGGAAGAATAACTACAGAATGTAAGCTCCATCTAAAATAATTCTAAATCAATTTCAAAAGAATGACATCACAACAAAACACATCTCCAAATGAGAGAGGCATAATACACACCAACATTTAACTGACAATGAGATAAAGATTTTTTTAAAAAGTTGGCAATGACATGGAGAAACTAGACCTCACCCACGTTTGTGGTGAGCGTTTACACTGCTGTGACCTTTCTGGATGGCATTCTGGTAACACATAAAACCCATGCTGCATTGTATGTTAACTAAAATTTAAATTAAAATGTGAAAAAAAAATAATAAAATCCATGTACTTCCTTTAACCCAGTAACTAGACTGTGAGAAAGTTTTCCTACAGTCATCAGAATCAGCAAATGTACATATGTGTATGTACATAATACAATAAATTTAAACAATCTAAATATCAGTAATAGGAGCACTATTAAATATGACTCACTCATTTAATAAAATACTAAACAACTACTTAAAAGGAGAGAGTAGATGTAGATGTACTGATGTGGGAAGTTATTGTGAATATTAATCTTTAAAGCACACTACTGAGCCAAGATGGCGCCACCTGCCAAGCTCCAAGGCTATTTCTAGTCACATTCAGAAGCATTATTCCAAGCCACAACTGAGAAGGGTTGACTAGTGTCGGGTGTAGGTTTTCTGAGAGGGACTTATCGCCAGTGTGCACCCCTTATGTCAGCAGAAACAAACACTAGCTGCCCAGCAACCTGCAGCAGTTACAGAATTAATAAAGTGGACCCTCTGCCTATGCTGAGAGTTTCTACAGCATTAGAATATTGACTACAAATCCAAGTGGAGATTTTCAAACCACAACTAAATAAAGCTAGCCAAGAACTGGCAAGCTGGTGATGTTTATGGCACTGATTGGCCATGGCTACCAAAAACATCTAGACAACTTTCCTCAAGAGCTGAAAGATCTGCTCTCCTACAGTTACACTGTACATTTTGCAAAGTTTGATCTCTGGGAGAAGAATCTCATCGATCCGTCAAGTCTGCTACTGCTCTTCTTTGAACTTTTACATTGCCATACAAGCTTTAAAAATTTAAGACACTCATTTTGTGACTGATTAGAATAAAAGTGCAAAATACAAGAATAAAATGAACAAAGTATTATAGAATTTCATGTGCACATTAAGAAACAGCAATGCAACTGCAGCCAAGATATCTTTTAAACTGATGACTGAACTCTTCTGAAGAAATATCTGAAATGATGCCAAGACTGTTAACGTTAACGCAATTCACGCTTCTCTGAGGTCACCAAATGTTAAGCTGCTGCCCTGACCTTCTTCCTAGGAAAAGAACAAGAGAAACAGAACAGCAACTAAGAATGTTAGTGCAGGGTGCCTGGGTGGCTCAGTGGGTTAAAGCCTCTGCCTTCGGCTCAGGTCATGATCTCAGGGTCCTGGGATCGAGGCCCGCATCGGGCTCTCTGCTGGGCAGGGAGCCTGCTTCCTCCTCTCTCTCTGCCTGCCTCTCTGCCTACTTGTGATCTCTCTCTCTTTGTCAAATAAATAAATAAAATCTTTAAAAAAAAAAAGAATGTTAGTGCAGTATGCCACAGGCAAAAGAAGCTCCAAACACTAGCAAAGGTTGAAAAGGACATGAAAGTGCTTAGAAACAAAAAAAAGAAAAGAAAGAAAAGAGGTGTTTCACTTCTCAGTTATCCATCTGATTCATGATTCTCCAAGACTGTGCAGAAAAACTACTACTGCAGCTGAAGAGCTCTAAAGGGATGCCTGAAGTGAATATAATGCTCTAGAAACTTCTCTCTAGATTGGTGGGAATTTATGAGCTTTTTCTAACTTCTATCCCTTTTTGCAAAGGTTTCTACAGCAGCACCAAAGAGAATTAGTAAGATCCTTCTGTTTGGTGCACAAACACACAATACACAAACATCTCATCACCCATACAGTCCCAGAGATCATTCAGTCACTCACGACTGTGGCTGCCCATTTCATCATGGAGAAGAACTCTGGAAAAATCATGATAGTAGGAATCAGTGAAAGAGATTCTCTGAAAAAGATAACAGCTCAATGACTTAAGAACTTCCTCAAGGCCTGCCCTGCCATAAAACACACAACGTTAAGAAAGTGACAATGTCTGCTGGAACTCTGACTCTGCTCTTCTGAATACTAAATCTCTCAGATAAAGAAATCCCAAGGTTAACATTAGATAAAATCGAGAGTACAAGAATATGGGGAATTAGATACTGAAGTTTACATTCTAGGAACAGAAATACTGGAAATGGAGAAAGAGGAAGAGAATGCTAAGAACAAAAAAGACAGGTGAGGAAATATCTGTCTCAATGAGGAGGATATTAATCCTAACTAGATTGATGTGCATCACTTTTCCAAAGAAGAACAGCAAGAAAATCTCCAATAAGCTGAACAGCTTCAAGAAGCCAGAATGTCCGGTCAAAAAATAAGAATTCTTCCTCCCACAAAAAGCAACTAGAGCTACAACATAAACTTTTGACAAAGAAAAAAAAGAATCAAATAACTTCTTAGCAACTTTTCCAGTCCAAAAATACTGTTAAATTTGTGTTATTAATCTGAAAATTAGTGAAATAATATTTCTTGCATTAAAAAGCCCAGAAGCACTATATTTTAAAAACCACTCAAAAAAAAGCACACCATAGAACAATGATTGGTTGAATCCCTTTTTTAAGAAACAACTCTGCAACATAAAAAAGGACCCTATTACAAATACAAATTTTAATTAATGACTATGAACATTGGTTCATCAACTGTAATACGCCACATTAATGCATGCTATTAATAAGAGAAAGTAGTAGGTGATATAGGAACTCTACATTATGCACATGAAATTTCTGTAAGCCTAAAACTGCTCTAAAAAAATCAAGTCTATTATTTTTATAAAACCAGCATGTATAGACAGATTTGTGAATAAACATTTGTATAAGCAGACAAAGAGCTGGAAATCTGTATCAAACTGCAGTTGATTTCTACTGAGAGTGAAACTGGAAAGAAGGGTTTAAGGATGAATTTTTACATCATATACCTCTGGACTGTCTCAACTTTCCTACACTGAGCAATGCTCTAATGACAGGTTCTGTGGCATACTGGGAGCCTGTGTCCTGATGGATGCATGGATTCAAATCCCAACTGCACCATTAACTAGCCGTTGAACTTGCGGAGTTAATTTCTCTGTGCCTCAGTTTCCTCATCTCTAAATATGGATACTAGTATGTGTATCCAGAGTTGCCGCAGCTATTAAATAGCTTAATACTGTAAGTACTGAAAAACTATCTAGCACACAGTAAATGCTCAATAAATGGTGTTCACCACCACCAAGTAAAAAAATCACCACCTGATTTTTTTTTTTTTAATCTTAACTGGTAAGACAAATCAGGAGAACTTGGTTCATCAAGCTCCTTTCTAGTAAGCTCTCCAATGCAGAAAATACAAATGTATCCAAGAGCCAAATAACAATAATCTGAGGTGGGTTTTTTTTAAGATTTTATTTATTTATTTAACAGAGAGAGAAATCATAAGTAGGCATAGAGGCAGGCAGAGAGAGAGGAGGAAGCAGGCTCCCTGCTAAGCAGGCAGCCGGATGTGGGTCTCGATCCCAGGACCCTGAGATCATGACTGGAGCCAAAGGCAGAGAGGCTTAACACACTCAGCCACCTTCAGGGGTTTTTAAAGCAAATTACTAACAGGGGTGCCCAGCTGGCTCCATCCTTGCAACTCGTGATCTCAGGGTCATGAGTTCAAGACCCATGCTGGGTGTATAAATTACCTTAAAACAACAAAATATTTAGGGGCGCCTGGGTGGCTCAGAGGGTTGAGCCTCTCTGCCTTTGGCTCAGGTTATGACCTCAGGGTCCTGGGATCCAGTCCCATGTCGGGCTCTCTGCTCAGCAGGGAGCCTACTTCCCCCTCATTCTCTGCCTGCCTCTCCGCCTATTTGTGATTTCTGTCAAATAAATAAATAAAAATCTAAAAAAAATTTTTAAAAAGATTGCAAACCTTCACTTAACAATATGAGCCCATTTATACAAAAACAATCGCTAACAATTTCTGTAATAATCACAACCCAAACCCCTCTGACTGGTGTGATTCTGGAAATTTTTTACTTTCTTCTTTATATTCTTCTGACTCATTTTAATTTTCTACATTACATATGCATGACTGTTAATAAAATAGAATAGGAGTCAGCAAGCTTTTTCTAGTAGGGACCAGAGTGTAAATATTTTAGGCTTTGTAGGTCATATGAGTCTCTGTCCCACTACTCAATTCTACCCCTGCACTACAAAAGCAACCAGAAACAACATCAAAATGAATACAGATGGCTATATCCCAATAAAAACTTAACTTACAAAAGCAAGACAGCTAGCAAAACTTGCCCCACAAGCTATCAAGTTTGCCAGGCCCTGAGATAAAGAATAAAATTATTTTCATTTTGGAATACAAGATGTGGTTTCTACTAAAGAAAGTGCATCAGCTAAATTGATACTACTGGTGGAAAAATATTCATCCATGTATTTATTCAACTAGCCTAGGGATAGAAAAATACAAACTCTCTTTTAGGCTCTGGAAATACTCTTCTCATCTGCAGTGTTCGGATAAGAGAAAATCTGTTATTAAGTAGCCTATAAAGTATAAATATGAATATATACCGGTGGATAGGGACTTACAAATAGAAGATAAAAGAAATGTCTTTCATATTTAAATCAATCTGAGATATTTTCAAAGTTCATAATTCACCACCAAGCAGCTGCCACCAAATGTGTAGAAGTCTCAACTACTGATGACATTATTTTAGTTACAAATTGTCAGTCAGCAAATAAAAATCTTCATTTCTATTAGATGAAAAACTAGGAGCGAAAAATTTTTCAAATTCTAAAAGGATGATAGTGAGAGAGTGATAAAAGGAGACAATGGGTGGCTTTTGTTAAGAGAACACTTCAAACTTCAGAAATGACAGCTTAAGATCTCTCCTCCCAAAGTAAAGCTTTGGGTTGAAGGAAACTGCTTTTAACACTTCACCGAGAAGTTCTGTAATCAAGTGATCTTAAATATTACGACAGATTTCTTCAGGTTTTAAACAGTTTCCTGGGGGTAGGGGGACTCTTTTTGGAAGAGATCTAATGGGATTCACAGAAGGCTGAGAAATTCAGAATCTAAAAATAAAACACTCAAAGGCCATCCTACTAAAAAAAAAAAAATCTATATATATATATATATATATATATATATATATATATATATATATGCCAAGAACCTGCACTGAAGTCACCATACCCAGTAAAATTCCGGGTCAGACATTTGACTCCTTCTGAGACCAAAAGTCACAGTTGGACCGACTCGTGGAGTTGTCAAATTCCAGAGACAAACGTATTTATATTTACTGTCAAAAGCCGGTGGGAGATCAGAAGTTACTTACTAGTTTCCAATCCGAACTCTCTCATACACCTCTAGAATAAATGTAGACCCTGTTACCATCAGTTTTCAAAGAAGCAGTGACAGACGAAAAGCCAATCGGAGCTTGGGAAACAAGGGCCCAGGGTACTATCCTAATTAGGTTGCCTGGTGCTCCACCAAAGAAAAGGTAAGGAAAACCTTCCTACCACAGGGACTATAAAAGTAGTACCAAGCAGAACCCATTCGAAGCCTGCCACCAAAGAAATTCCTAGAACTAATGGAAGAGACGGAAATGAAGATAAAGGGAGGGCAGAGACTCTCAATGGGCAATAAGGAAGGGTAACTGCACGCGAAGAAAGAAGAGCTGAGTGAGGGCTCCGGACCCAGTGCCGGGAGAGGCGCCACGAAAGGGGGGCGCCAAGCGCTACAGACAGCGGTTGAAAGGAGGGCGGATCCAGGCCCCTCGCGGTCGGCCCCTGGGGCCACACTGCACTGCAAACTGTGCCCCGCAGCGGGTCAGATAACGAGGCCAAGTTGAAGGCTGGGACAAGCGCGCGCTCCTCGGCCCGCGCCGGGGACACTCTTCGCCTCAGACCCCTCACCTCCTCCTCGACCCCGGGCTCTCTTTCCCTTGCCCGAGAAACGGCGCTAACACTCCAGAGACCCTCACCCAGAGCTTGTCGCTGCCTCGCCGCAAGTCTCGGACTCCTCGGGAACCACCGCTGAGGGGAGGGGGAGGAAAGGGGAGCGGAGGAGGGAGGGGACCCGGTGGAGCCGCGCCACTGCCGCCGCCGCGATACCGCGTCTGAGATCTTCCTCGCGCCGCCGCGACAGCCGCCGCCGCGTCTTCCCGCCCCCACGACTGCACGTCGTCGTGACGCGCATCGCACGAGGCTGTTCGAACCAATAAGGCTACAGTTCGTGCGCAGGCGCACTGGCCCAAGCCGGAAACTTCTGACCGCTCTAGAATGTGGATGCATCCTGGGAGTTGTGGTTCAGCCCGGAACTCAATGAAAACAGTACTGAGCATCGAGAGACCGAGAGAAAGAGTGCTCCATGGGCGTTCACATAAATCCCCTTGGTTTTGTTTTTTTTCCTCCCACCGAAAGCGGAAGCAGTTTTGATCGGAAGAGGCAGGGGCCCGCCCCAGCTCGGGGACGCTTTTTCCGGTCTCTATGGATACAGGCTACACACCTTGGGCGGAAGCCAAAATTTAGGGATTTAGGTTGGATCGTGTTTGGATCCTGTTTCTGCCAGCCGCCAATATATTGCGAGGCGTCGTCTGTGAAGCCTTCCGAAATAAATCCGAAAGCACTAGCCAAGTCTTGTGCAAAACAATAGCGTTTCCCTTTTATTACCTTGTGAAGGTATTATGATTTATGCCCTACTCCTCAAAAACAAATGTGAACCCTGTCACTCTTAGAATGCATGTAATTCAGAATCATTTGTAAAATGTTTTTAATGTAATAGCAGATCAGAAACTAATTCTG